>JAMKCH010033745.1:0-211170 GCA_023653785.1 Ophioderma brevispina | reverse complement strand
GGCCATAAATCCGCATACCATGATATTGAGCTAATATTAACCTTGTCGCACAAATATGAAAGTGACCAAGACAGTTACAGAGTGTTGTGTATTTGAGTGGATAGATTTCGGTTGTTGAAACAGACCAAGTGTGGCCTATTGTCAATTCTATGATTGGATTTACAAAGTTCAAATTACGTCATATAATATTTAATTACCCACCATGTGTGAGATTATTTCTTCAAAATTACTGTCTTTTTTTAAAGCAACATGCACAGATCATTGGTATTTCAGTATCTATCAAATATTACCAGTTAATTCCAAACTTAGAAGTAATAGAGCGTCAGTAATAGAGCTACCTGAAATTTTAATGTTTTCTAGATTCTTGAAAATACCAATTCCATAACACAGATGCTAGTTTACATAAAAATATGCCTATTCTGTTGGTCAATGCTCTCCCAATGCGGTATGGCCATTTGGACCGGGTCACTGTGACCTAACCTATGTGACCCACCCCAATCGGGAAACTTTAATGTCTCGATTGGGTACTATTCCGATTGGGTCGATTGTCGTGGGCGATGTCGTTAAATGTTAGTCTCGTTCACAAATCAAGTATTCTGTAGTATCTATTGTGAAACGCTAAAATATATCGTCGTCGTTATTGAACAGTTGAGTGGCCATATAAGAACACTATATGAGACTAAAACTTTCGCCGCGGTAAATCATCGTCATAATGGAGAGTGGAAGTCAACGCCAGATGTACCGGGAGAGAGGGAGTAATTTGCCCCAGTCATTGGCTGTTTGTTGTGTGAGTATTGTGTCTTTTAGCCATTTTATTCCGATAAATAAAAATATCGTCCCCTTTGTGTTGTTTTTAAGCTTGACATTTTAGATCAACAAGAAGGGAAGTAATCAGACGGTCGAGTCAAAACTTCGGCAGCCGCCCGTTGGCGGCCCTGCCTTTGATTGATCGCACTGCAATTTTCCGTTTCCAAAGAGGTACGGGACACGGCTAGATGTTTCGGAGCTACACTGGCTACAGATGAAATGTTTGTCATGGCCTAAAATAGGTTTTTTTTTTTGTTTGTTTGTTTTTTAAATTTTATCAAAAATCCGGCTATGAAATGGCAATGTCCCCACTGTACTGCCCACTGTACTATAGACTAGACAGGTCTGCATCTCATCTGTTAGCTTGTGTGCGATTTTGACCGAGAACTATGGCCATGGACCATATGGTCCAGGACCATATTTGAATAGGTCCTGGAGCATCATAAATAGATCTGGGGAAAATATTCTAAGTTCAAAAATGTCCAGGAGCTATGTTCTATATGCTCTGGAGCATGTGCATGTAAATATTGCTCCAGGAGCATATATGCTAATGCTCATGGAGGTATAAAATATCTGGGAAAAAATATTCTAAGTCAAATACTGCCCAGGAGCATATTTGCCAATGCTCTTGGTGGCATGTGCATTCAAATTCAATGCTCGGACCATTGGTCCAGGATCCATATTATTGCGGGCCCAAAATGCACAACAGCGTTGTTTGCCATGGCGTGTATCTGGTACAGCGTGTGTTTACCACTGGGGAAGGGGGCAGGACGCTCATAAAAAGTGAAGTACCTGCTCCTACCCGCCATTCATATATCAGGCTAGCGGGGACAGATTTCTTGCAAAACGAGGGTCAGTGCCCCTGTCATAAGCACTTCCAGCATTCAGCTCATTAATCATTGATATATTTGAAAAAAAAAAACAATAGAAATACAAAGCCTCAAAAAGAGATTATCAGGAAAGCGGTGAGGTATGCATGGTTCATTTATGGAAACTATTCATAGCATGGTTTTAGAGCTTTTTTAAATTCCTGAATTTCTATATATAACCGAAGTTCATCTTTTGAAAGAATTATGGTTTAAATGAGGCAAAATTGCAACAACTTCCGCTGGACCCCGTAAAAAACTTTTACACATTAAAACCCGGAAACCCCTTTAAAGCGTTTCCAATTAATTAAAATTGATCTCAATAGTTAATGTTTATTCATATAAGAAAATTATGCTTATGGCCCTTGAAACTAAAAAGATACTAGTAAAGCCCGAATGGAATAGTTTTAACAGGCATCTGGGCAAGTGTAAAAGTTAATGTCTAAATCATAAGCTTTAATTCATATGCGTGTAAAATATGGTTTAATAAAAGTTACCCAATTGGCGTAAAAAGTGTGTCGA
Organism: Ophioderma brevispina; assembly: GCA_023653785.1. Taxonomy (NCBI): domain Eukaryota; kingdom Metazoa; phylum Echinodermata; class Ophiuroidea; order Amphilepidida; family Ophiodermatidae; genus Ophioderma; species Ophioderma brevispina. The sequence continues at coordinate 208,975 of JAMKCH010033745.1, read as the reverse complement.
TGGCTAACTTTTGATTGTATACCGCTCAAACCTATTGCACAGCCTTACCATCCCGTTAGTACCAAACCGGGATATCGAGAATTTTAATGTACTCGATTGGGGTGGCCGTCCAACATGGGGTAGGTCACAGTGACCAGGGTCACAAAATGGCCATACCGCCTCAATCGAACTTGAATACATCATATGGTAACCACTAACCTTATACAGGCTTATACAGCAAGCCCTCCGTGTTGTTTGATTTTTTTACAATGTGCAAATTCGTTTTTGTAAAATACTGCATTTTCGGTATGTTGTTTTTGTTTATTTGTTTTATGAAACCTATATGTTCTCCAGCGGTCTAGTCAGTATTTTATGTTTATTCTACTGGATATAGTTTATGCTGAATCATTTCAAACTAACGGCAGTTCTTACAAAAAACACAATTTTGAACTATAAGGATTGCTTCTATACTTTAGAAACAAGAAAGAATTATTTTTCTGGTAAAAGAAATGCAGGCCAGAAATTGAGGGGACTCAGCCTTACACAAGATACATGAAGCGGGCAATACACACCATAAGTATAAATATAACGTTTTATAGTCACTTTGTAATAAATGCATTAAACAATACCTGTTATTTTAGGCGCAATATAATTTTAAATGCGATATAATGAATTAAAGTAGATCCTTTTACCCAATTAATTTAAACACCTATATGCAACCTCAATGCCAACATGGATTTTTGTCCTAGCTTCCTATGAGTACACTCCTGATCATTTTAGCATCACGATTATGGAAAAAAAAAATGTTGGTACACTTTATCGGTTTTTAAGAAAGAAAATTACCCCCCTACCCATGCCAATGTTGATCTGGTCATGTTGTCAGCCAGCATCATCCACGGTCCCTCAACATGAGGTGATGGGGTGGGAGAATGATGATATGGTAAAGGAGAAGACCACTGCTTATCGACCAAGCCTGAACTCAAATGCCAAGAAATTTTGGTCATACATTCGGTCACTGAAGAAATAATCTCTTGGAATTCACCCTCAGTTGTGAATGGCAAAATACACACTCTGATAAGGGTATAGAAGAAGCTCTAAATAACCAATTCACTTCGGTGTTTACAGTGGAAAGGAAAGATCATATCCTGCAAGGGGCACCTCACCTTTTCAAGACATTCCAGATCTGCAGGTGCGAAACATAGGGGAAGGGCATGTTAATTTAAACGTGAGAACTTCAACAGTTAAATTGCCCCAAAAGAGCCAGTGGCCCAGATGACATTCGAGCATCGGATTTACTTCATTATTATTCAACTGAACTAGGCCCCATTTTACATTTTATAATCCAACAGTCATATGATACTGTATTTTACTTCCCTCGACTGGAATAAAGAAAGCCATGGTCACCGGCATATTTAAGAAGGGGTCTAAGTCTACTCCGCGAAAATAACCGCCAGTTAGTCTCACTTGCATGAAACTTGTAAAATCAAGGGAGCTATTGTCTTATCCCATGTGGCAAAGCATCTGGCCAGGAATAATATCATAATAGATGCGCAACATGGTTTTCGCGAGAGCTTTTCCTGTGAGACCCAGCTGATACAGGCGACGCAGGATTGGTCGGAAGTACTGAACCGGGGAGGCAGCATAGGATGTTTTGCTACTTGACTTTAGCAAGGCATTTGACAAGGTAGCAATCTTCGCCTGTTACAAACTTAAATACTATAGGCATCAATGAGTAAGACCGTAACTGAGATTTTTCATAGATTCCTGAGGGACGAGAGCAGCGTCACAGTCAAACGGTACGCACTTCAAATGGTCGCCAGTCATCGGAAGAAAGTACCACAAGGGTCAGTCCTCGGCCCAACTTGTTCTGAGTCTGACATAAATAGAACATAGTATCTGATATTAAATCTACCCGCGTCTACTTTGCCCGACGAGGAGTTATCCTATATAGAGAGATCAAATGTACCAATGACCAGGATATTCTACAAGAGGATCTGAACAACGTCTTCACAGTAGGGCGACCAATGGCAAATGTGGTGTAATGCAGCTAAGTGCTGAGAATCCACCCCCCCCCCCCTCATCACCCGCAACCAAACCTTTAAATCACACCTATGAGGTTGATGGTCACTGCAGTGAAAAGTCACCTAAGCAAAATAAATTGCGTGTCACCATAAAATCAACATCTTGACTGACAAGAACATGATTCTAAATATTACATCAAGCGCACGACCGTAGCACCTTAAGGGATCCTCAGAAGAAACCTCTATCCTGCTCAGTAAATGTGAAATCAAAAGCCTATCAAGCATTAGTCCGACAACGTGTGGATTGCATCGGCCCTCTTAGAATCCCAGATGTACAGGAGCAAGTGATCAGATAGAAGGCCGGCAGTGCAGCGTCAAACTGCTCGTTTCGTGTTTAACAAATACGAAAGAACTGCTCGCGTCACACAGATGCTGCAACGCCTTCAATGGGATTCCGTAGCCACCAGAGGTTACTTAACCAGAGTACTATGTTTTTCAAGATTCACCATGGTCTTGTTAATATACCATTTCCATCTACGGTTCTCCATCTGTTCGACAAGGGAGAAACACTAACATAATGAGTTACCAGGACCCATCCAATCGAGGTAAATTCCTACAGATATTCATTCTTAGTGAGGATAATCCCGGTATGGAATAGGCATCCCAACAACAGCCCACCTCAGCAGTTTCAACTAGACCAATTCCAGTCCCTGGCACATACCAGTTCTAAGGGATTTGGCAACAACAACCAACCCACAAATCTCTTAAGTCGCGCGGAGGACCTGCTTTTAATTGCAACCTTGTATTTATTTGAGACATTTGAACGATATGCACAGCACGGAACTCCTAGGACAAGCTTATGCTAAAACAGGAGTAATCAACTCCAGACTTCAAAGACTGCTTTTTAATGAACAATTAGATGCCTAAATCAGATCTCAGTTGTGAGCATGGTGGATGGTTCCAATATATTGCCACATAGTGTACCATTTTTTTTCATGGATTGCGGATTGCGGAGGTTAGCGCGAGCACAATGTGGGTTAAACAATTGTACACCGATAGCCTATTTTACTTATCAGGGTCCCAGCACCTCGACCGAACCCGAGGTCCTCAGAAGGGGTACGCCTGGAAACAAAGATGAACAGATTATGCAAAAATGAAGAGAAAAATTTAACAGTGTGGGTTGAAATCCATACGATTGTAAAAAGCAAATATGAGTTTATTTATTAAAAAGTGAAAAGCCATTCTTTTATAAGCCAAAACAATGTTTTCCAGTGTCATATTTTTTTCTGTTTTCATACCTACATGACCTAATAAAAATGGCCCAAAGATTTCCCAGTAACACAAACCAATTGATTGTCTGTTTAAGATCGTCATGGTAGGTATTTATACAACGAGGCCCTGGTTTCACAGTATACTATAGTGAAACCAAGGTCAAATGACATCTTTTTAAGCCTATTTGTACAAATCTATATATTTTTGACAGTTAGGTGTGTGTATTTTTAAAGTGTCGACTTTTTTCCATGTCATCCAATTTTTATTTATTTTTTTAATGGTGATCCTTAATGGGGGACAAGTTGTGAAATACTATTATAAATGTAAAAAATTAATTATAGTCGATTCGCTTTGATACGTTCGTCCCTGGAGTTTTAGACCTATTCAATTAAGTCGAAGAGGGAAAATGAAAAAGAATGTAAAAATGCACGTGAACACCGGGATTATCTTGGAGGACACTCGTCATATAAACTCACTCACCCTGCCAGAAAGACAATTCATTCATGTATGGAAACGCACAATGTGTATTTCAGGCCTTAACATTCCTCACAATAAACATGATTAACAGAAGTCCCTGCGCCTCATTGAATTTTCACCGCGCAAGAATGGTACGGGGGTCACATATCCGATGAATAGAGTATAACATGCGTCAATGGTTTAGATGATCAACCGTTGCTTCATCTTACACAATGTCATATTAAGACACACGGTAGTGTGTCCACCAAGTTTTAAAAAGAACAACTAAAAAACACCAAAAAAAACAAGCAACAAACCAAAAAACAGCCAAGATACAAACGACAAACACCGTGAGTATATTAAAGAAAACAACTTCCCGTGCTTTGACGCGGGTTGACGAGAATAGCACTAGGTGGCATATCTCAATAATAACTTAACCGCTCGCAATACACAACCAGAGAATGTATTTCAACGCAACAAAAGTATATTGGAAACTTTCATGGGTAATAACGGAAAACGAGTGAATAGACGTATTTCAAGCGGTGCACTATAATGATTATTTGTGGCAAGTGCGAAAGTCTTACAAGTGGTCTCACAGATCCTGACAGACTTTATTACGACATGGATAGTAGCCAAACTTAATACTTTAAGTTTAGTATCTCATGGATGTGCCTTTTAGTGATAATATTGAAGATAATTCACTCAATGCAAATAAAATGACGTTTAACGGGATTCTTTGTTCAAAATCATACTGAAACATCACTTACTATCATATCCAACAATTGCGTTACATGCAGTAAGCTTCCTTCATGGCCGAAACGGCTAAGCGGTGGACGTTATTTGATTTTACTTTTGGATAACTCCGTGTTGGCGGTTCGAGTCCGGTGGTAGCCCAAACGACTTTCAGCCACATTAAAATACACAAGAGTAAGATCCATTTTCTTTACTTACGGTCAACTTGGCCATTGAAGTTTATGTAATGGAAGTTATAATTACATCTATAGTTCACCAACATCTCCAAATCTTATTAAGATGCACACGGTAGTGTGTCCACCAAGTGTTAAAAATAAAAACCAAAAAATAAGAAAAAACAGCAAAAAAGCTTATTATTAGGACATCCATGATACACGCGACACACACCGTGAGTATTATCAGAAAAAACTTCCATAGACTCGTTGTTTGACGAGTAAAACCACTAGGTTGGAGTATCGTTACGACCCCGCTAAACTACTCGTTAATCAATAGACCACCTAAGCAGTATTTCAACCCTCAGAAGTATATGTGGTACATTTAATGAGCAAGATATGAATTTAGACAACGCGAAACGACGAGTTAGAAATGCCTTGCAAACGGTCTGTTATAGCGAAGTTATTAGGGTAAACAATGTGAAACTAAAAAAACGGTCTCACAGACTACAGCCTTTATTACGAAATTAGTATTGACAAAAAATTTAGTACAGTTTTCCTTTTATACTCATGTGTGTGATGTTGCTTTTACTGTGCTAACATTGAAAATTTGAAAATAATGGATTCTCAAAGAAAATGTTTAACGGAATCTTTTGTTCACACATCATTAATGAACCTCACTAGCATATACAACAATTCGCGTTTAATGATATTAAACCCCAAGGGGGTGAAACGCATCAAAACCAGTCGTCCGTGGGGCGCTGACATTTGATATTGCACGGCAACAATAAATTATCAGTTTGGGGGTGCTGTATCACACATATGGTCAATTCGATACAAACAATCGCCAAAATATCAGTTGTTGGATGCGGGTGCTATGGGGTGGTTAAATTTTGTACCACCCATGGCCACACAACAAATGAAAATGAAACATCCAGTCGTCTTTGATTTTTACAATAAAGGCCTCAATGAATGCATCTTTTCAACTAAGCGCGAATTGCATTATGAGAAAAAGAGTATCTGAGCACAATGATCCAGGTACCCTATTATTACACCTGGCCACCCACACACATTAAGCACTATACCTATTATGTATGCAAAGCGCACCCACAGTAATTGGAAGGAAGCGGAGGCAGCATTTGCTTTTCTATTGTTGTATCTATTTTTCTTTGTGGGGGTCGTCAAACCATGCGAGACGGTGAATTTCCTAAGATTACGTAACGTTTTGCCTCTCTATATATAACCTCTTTGGTTTAAACCCTTCCTCCGTGGCGCAGCGTATAAGCGATAGGCGTCCCATTGATTTTACCTTTTGGTTAGTCGAGTTTGTTGTCATGTTCGAGGTCCCGCCTGTGGCCCACCACTCTTGGCATATTAAAATTATGGCAGTATTCAGTTCTGGTGATCATTCGCTTAATTTGTAGGCTACACGGTCACCCTGACCCTCTCCATTCCAATACGTTTTTGCATACTTACCACTTTTACTTCAGAAATGAATTCCTGCCAAAACCAACCTTCTTGTCTAAAAGGGTAGTGGCATCTTGGTGCTTTTGTTTTACAAAACGAATTTCTGATTTTTGTCAAAACATTTTTAAAATCAAACTGTGTTCTATAGTTACCAACAAGGTTGTCCACTGCAGACAATCTTTAGCTGTAGTTTTTGCCGATTTAAAAACAAAACACTATTGCCATTTAAAGTCACAACAACCGCTTGGGGGTCTAAACGGGGGAATTTAATCACATTACTCCCCATCAGGCGCAAGGCGCACCATCGCGCGTCGCCGGGTGAAATTTTTTCGGCGTAATGAAGCGTATGCGTGTTTTAATGTACTTTGCGCGAACGCAATCTTGGAAACGACAAAGAATATTGAAAATGTAAACCAAGCGCTAATTTAGACAAGTTAAATTGCATTTCTCTATTTCTCTGGGAGTTAGAGACAAAAGGATGTTTGATTCAATCAATAGTGCATAAGGTATTGATTACTTTGCACAACAGACTCAATTTTGAAGTTCAAGATAAAGTTTATTTGGGAAAGAGACAGCTTGAAATGGCGCGTAAAAGTCCTTTTTTACTAAAACTTTTTTCTGCAAATTTTCGGACAAGATAACTCCAAAATACCGAAGTAAAAGAAAGTTAAGGTTTAACTTTCCTAAGATTGCAATTGGTCTCGCCAGGGACGGTTTTTCTCAATTTTGTTTCATGTTTCGATTTCTACTAAAGATATTCTCAATATATCTCAATTTGGAAAGAAAAAGTAAAAATCACACTTTTTTGACCTTTTCTTTTCCTTATCCTTATTTTTAGCATAAACAAGCGTTCATACACAAATTAAAAAAAAAAAAAACCGTCCCTATAACAAATTTGGGGTCTTTGTTTCTAAAAAATATAACATAGAAATCAATGAAAATTCAATTGTTTTTGTTATGCGTCGGAAAATTTTTGGGGCAAAATCGTGTTTTTTTAGTATTTTTCTCCAAATACATACGGAAAGTTTTACATTAATCTATCCATCATCGGTTCATTCGTCAATTTTCTTTCTTAGAAAGGTCTACTTTTACATACAATAATCCAATATTTGCAAAGTTACACAAACCACCAATAGATACTCGGAAACTCAGGTTCACACTGCCCCTTAATTTTATTATGGGATGGATTCCATTTTATTATGTGACAAATGTAGGGCTTTATTTTGCAATGCCCGATATCAAGCGATCGACACCTTTTCCCTCGTGATCTCTTTCAAACTTTCACTTTCATGGGTACCGTAACTCTGAAAAAAGCTTTTTGATTTGGCGCCATTTGTTTTTCTCACAAGTTTCAAAGTTGTTTTTTTTTTTCCCTGGGGGGCCCCTTCTTCTCTCAAAGACAAGGGGTATCATCCGTGTCCCAAGAATACAAAAATGCACCCTAAATACGTATTTTTCGAAACTTCTTGAATTTTTCAACCCCTAATGTGTTTACGTATCAGCAGCGCAATTTGCTAACTCCAAACAAGTACTTATGGAATTTGCGCCCCTAAACCAATATCAGTAGCGCAATTTGCATCCCCTAAACAAGTATTTGTCTTTCCCTTCTCTTCTCCTCTCTCCCTCCCTAAGGGCAAATTGATCTAATTATTACCCTTTTACGTTGGACAACCATAGATGCTTGTCGAGCTTGGTGTTAATTCAGAAAAAATATGGGGAACGGTTCATTTTTCAGGCCAGGATTGTATCCGAGGAAAGGTATTTAAAAGGGGGATGCCTTTGAAGCCAGGGTCGTTCCAACAATGCACAGGACACGGCACGACTGTCAAAAAGTCGACTGTATGGTTGCTGAGCTGCCATTGCGCTAGAATGCACTCTTTCACTTTCCAAACGCACATTCTCATTCGAATTTGATAGAAATAAGTTAAATTTTGTAAGTGATTTTAATATAGCAAAATATAGGTATGATGAAGGGCTATGAAAGTAAAACAGACGTGATGGGTTAAGTGTCCCAGAGCATTCAATATAGTAAGTGGCGTGGGAGGGGGTGCCGCTATCTCTTCGCGCGAAGTGCGGAACCCATCCAAGCACTTTTCTCCTGCAAATTTGAATAAAAAACAATTTGGTATTTGAAAGTGGTAACTTTAAAATGAGAGAGGCCAATGATCGACGGTATCAAAACCCAATAAAAATAGTTCGTGCAGGTAAGGTTTATTGGAACTTCATAAAATGTCAAGGTGTGTTCAGAGTTCGTAAGCGGAAACGCTTGGAGGTTTTATTTTCAAGACATTCACTAGGGGCTTAAAAGGATCCTGGAGATTCGCATTTAGAAGCTTATTATTCCGCATTTGAAGGGCAGCGATAAAATCGGCATTTTCCATGAAAATTCAACATCCCTCGTCCGCCGCAATAATCACCCAAATTATGTCCCAAAAGTTATTTTTTAACGAAAATTATAACCTAGAATTGACTGACTTTAAATAAATTTCATGGGTTTAATTGCTAAAACATTGTCCGTTTTAATGGGTAAGTGATATATAACAATTTAGCGACTAATTCAGGCAATCACCAAAAGGAGTTGTCTTTTCTCAATCTCAAACCAATGGGCGTATACTAAAAATCATGTTATGGTTCTTTCGCGCGTAGCGCGAAAATTTTTGGAAATTTAGGGATTTGAAAGCACAGGTTTTAAGGCAAGTACAGACTTCCGGAAACACCTTTTTCTTTTTTTAATTTAATGCTGAATGAATATGGGACCCTAAAGGCGTACGTCCTCATTTAGAAATCATAACCCTTATTTGTTTCTCTCTTGAGTTTGGGTATTTTTAGAACCCTTTTTGTGTCACGTTATCGTACGTTACGTACCTGTGGGCCTTCTCCTTACAAAACTAGACTAACCTCCCTCTCCACCGCATTTTTTCACACCTAACCTTTTGTTCCCCTTCTACATTCCTTTTTCTAATCGTGGTTGATCCACCTTGCTTACTCGCCCCCCGGGCCTGTTACTCTTCCGTCACGTGGTCTGTGCCCGAAGGTCGCCAGCCGTAAGCTTGTTTCCCGTTCTCCTTGCTTGTTTTGATTTTTTTTTTATCTCTTGCTCCTCACCCGATAGTTGCATGTTAGTGTCAACAAAAAATAAAAAGTGGATGTTGTTCGCAATCCATCAATCATACGCCTAAATGTATTGAATTCATAATTATTTTGAAATGGGCAAGTTCCCGCTAAGTAACAGACTTTTTACATTTTTAAAAGTATTTGAAGAAAATCTTGAAAAGCTCTGGTCAGATCTTTAACAAAGCTTTTAATGTTAATATGGCAGTTTATAAAAGTTTTTTTGAAAACACAAACGTAGTGTTTCTGTCCAACTTGAAGATGTTTACAATCGCGGCTCGCGGTCGCCTATATGGTCAACCGCAAACTGTTTTGGCGCATATTTTTTGTCCATGAACCACCATAAAATGCCTTCTAATTTATTACGTTCTTCCCTCTGCTTCATCTCCTCTCGCCTACCCGCGAATCTTTTTTTTCCTTGCTCATCGGCCCCCTCTTTATTGTTGTGTTGTTCTCCCTCGCCCGCGTTGCCTTTCCGGTCCTTTGTTTACCTTTCCGGTTCGTCTTGAGTGGTTTCCAGGCCCCCCGTCCTCCCCGCCTCCACTTTACTTTATTTTTCCGTTTCTTCCGCGAAAGCTTTCTATGCTCCTCGTGCCGCAGTTGCACTTCCACCCGGGCTCTGTCTGGTTTTCCCACTCGTGTGTAGTGTGATTGTATCATTGGTTTTCGTGTATCCGCTTCCGATATGGTGTCTGCTCGGGGGAAATTACTTTTGCAGGTGTGCGCGTTTTGGAGTGTTTTGGGGACTTTGTTTGTCGTCAAACGCCCCATCCCTTACTGTACGGCCACTGCACCCCTCCTTTTCCTCCGCCGGGCCGTTTTGGTTCATGGAGCCTTGTGAGGTGGTTGTTTTTCCTTGTCACTCAAAACTTCGCGCTTTTACAGATTCCTCGCGGCTTTATGTTTCCGGCCCATTTATCTCCCTTCCGTAGTATGTTGGTCTGATTGTTGTGTCTCTGTAGGCCTTTCACTCGGCTCGGGTAGCATGTCCTTACATGATCCGTGACTTTCCCTCCCCCGCCGCTCTGATTTGTGATATTGTTATATCCACAAAATGTTTTGGGATCTCCAAAAGGCAAAATATTGTTTCAACATTCTTGGTTGTTTCTCCTATTCTGGTCGAGAACAATTATTACGATCTATCTTCTCGATCGTCGGGGCCTTGAGAATGCATTCATGGATCGATTGCAGTCATGCAAAAAGCGGGCACATTGAGATGAGGATAAGGAAAATGGAGCATTACAATCTCAAAATAACCGATAACCGATATCGCAAAGAATAAAAGAAAAAAACGACTCTGCTCAGTGGCGTAGGCCAGGATTTGTTGACGAGGGGACAGATTTGTGCATGTCCCGACAACGTGTATTGTACCAAAAAACAATTTTTCACTCCCGGCCTCGCGTTTAAAAACCGTCGCCTCCAAATGCAACTTCACAGCCAACGTAAAGAAAGTAGTAGGTAGTAGTTTGACCAATAAGTGTAACCATTGTTATGAAAACTTCTCTTCTCTGTATTTCATATCAATGCACCCGCGCTCAAAACAACAGCTTACAGATTTTTAGACAAAGGTACGACCGTGGGACCGACGGACCGTTAACCCCCGCCGACCGACCGTTATGGTACCGACGGACATCACGGTTGGGGGGGGGGGCACTTTCCCCCCGGCTACGCCACTGATTTACGAAAAATAATTTTCACATATATTTATTTTCCGGCATATCGGCAAGTTAAAGTTGATCAAGCTCTGCCCGATCAAAAATAATATTTATATCTGAGCCTTGTTGAGGGTCTTTGTTTTATAGTTTGAGGGTCCTTTGTTTATTAGTTGAATGGGTCTTTGTTTGTAGTTGAGGGGGTCTTTGTTTTTATATTTGAGGGGGTCTTTGTTTTTAGTTTGAGGGGGGGGTCTTTGTTTTAGTTGAGGGGGGTCTTTGTTTTTATATTTGAGGGGGTCTTTGTTTTATAGTTGATGGGGGTCTTGGGTCTTGGGTCACATTGGGTCTTTGTTTTATAGTCACTCCGATATTAATCATCGGCAATAACTGAATGTCCTTTTTTATTGAGAATAACGAGTTTTGAATTTTGCTGGAATGGAACAGAATTTATAGCTGGCGCCACTTACAGTTTTGAATAATGCAAATCCTGGAAGAAATCAATAGGTTGCCGTGCCGCAGCTGTTCTATTGTGTTTAAAAAAAAAGTGGCTGACTCAGAGATTTCAAAATATATTTTTGATGTGTATGATTACAATAATAGAACTTACACTAAAGATAATCACGCGTAAAATGCTCATTCACCAAATTTGAGAATGAATGGATTTTTCGTTTTGATGCAGTAAACATTTATGTAGAGTATACAGTTCCATAGGACTGTGTTATAACAAAAATTCCGGATCCGGAATTTTTAATAACAATGTGTGAATTTTCTATATGAAGGACGTCGATTTGTGCTTAGCTAATTCACACAGTGGTTAGTATGTAGACAAGCATTATTTACATGCAAAAAATGATTTGTTTGAGGGCACCCTCCTCGGGAAATCTCTGAGTTGGCCTTTAATTTGTTACAAGAGGTCGAAGTGCAAAATCTGCAAATGAATCAAAATAGATATCGGTGCATTTTGAGCAGTCTACGGAAAGGCAGGGTCCTGAATAATAGTTCCATCATCGAAGCCCACATTTTGTATCTATGTTTTACGTACTCTAATAAATAGCCAATAGCCAATAAATGGTGCATATACATTCTATTGTGTTTTGTGTCATGATACGGTAATTTTTCTGTCATAACTGTGCGAAAACCGTTTGCTGTATCTAAATATTACCAGTAACGCGCACTCTTTGATTGCGTTGTAATATTTTTCGCCACAAAATGCACGCGTAGTTTTAAGGAGGCGCACTAAACTGTGAGCGTGCATGGAGTGACATATACCTATTCGTATATCGTTGGTGCATTGTGGGGACAGGAATTAAGGTACAAATTGATTTCCGGTAGGGAACCCAAAATCTACGTATTAACCCTAATCTTACCCTGACGACGGCGGTCAACCCTGCCCTGATTCAATGTGGCAAAATCCTTAAACCGATGAAAATAGTACTACAATACATACTGAAAATCGCACTCGGGAAATCACAAACCGATTTCAGCGATTTGAATGCGAGCCGGCCCATGTGTTATCGGTATGCACACACACTCAAAAGATTAAAAGAAGTTGGGGTTACGCCCCACCTCTAAATATCTTAGGATCAAAATATATATTTGATTACATATAATGTGACATTTACACTTTTTCTCATGATTTTATAGTGATTACGCGTTATATCAATTATGTCATTCATTATAATTTGTCATGCAATTTTAAAAAGTAAAAAAAATTAAATATCTGTGATAATTTTTTTTAAATGCTGCAAAAAATAAACATTTATATAGTTAGAAGAGACACATATCAATACATACTATAAAAATGTGACCTTTTAAATGCTTTGAAATTTAACTACTTAGTTCTCCAGGTAGACATTGATGTATATGTATTAATCTTAATAAATATACGTTATAAATGCTGTTACAAAAATGCTAAGATGTGGGTTATGTATCAAAAGAAATGTATACCTTGCTGTAGAAAATTAAGCCTGTATATTTTCAGTGATAAGAAAATGATTCAGTCTAATACCTAGATGCCTTATATGATGAAGTCCAATGATATTGGACGCAACGTAAGAAGTTGCAAACAAGCGAGTTCTAGTATTAGACTAATAGACATCCATTTTCTTGCTATCAAATGGAACATTTCATAATATATGACACATATGGTATCGATTTAAATCATTTGGCATATAAACTTACCTCTTGATAGCGTCTTTGCGTGCTCTAGTTCTTGTAATCTTTCTTCTCTTCCATCAGGCCCTGACTCAAAGATGAAATAAAAAGGTACCTGTATTCCAACTCCTTTGAACTCCTCCTTAAGCGAAGACGCGGTAAAAGACCATACGTGATCAGTAGAAGAGAATATACCGACGCGGTCGTAAGAAATTTTTAACAAAACAATTCTGAAGAATTTCCGAACGAGCATTTGGAGCAGTAGTTCTTGCGAATGTCGGGTTAAAGGAACTTTGTTTGACAAGCCGCTGATGGTGCAACCGAATGAGATCATTGGCACTTCCAGTCGTAACCAGAGGCAGCTGGTTCGCACACTACACTACACACCGGACAATGAAGGCATCTTACCGATGGTGAATGTCATGGTACATGTTGGCAAGCAAAGGCAGCCTATACCTCCCTTGCGTCAGTGTTAGCCATGTAAGTTCAGTCAATGGTGTTGAGAATGAAAAACTGGAAGGCGGTAAATCAGACACCAGGTTTATGTTGATGTATCTCGTCCAGGGCAATCAACAAACTGCTCCTGCGGAATGTTCACCAATAGGTATCGATCCCATTCATGGACATAATCAAGGACAGATAAATTGAAAAGTTTTAGATGGCTGTGTTTGTATAATACAGCAGCATAAAGGGATAGAAGCACTATTCCTACATAGGATATGAATACGAGATATATTGGTTCATGGTATCACTAATTCAGCATGTATCATCCGGTCATACATAGATATGTATAAATGGAGTTGTAAATTCGATTGCGATGACAGGAAGCAGAGAAAAATGATAATAAAATTCAAATATAAAGATACAATTTCACGTATTCCGAATGCAGAAAGATTGAAGCTACTACCGCTAGAACTGTAACAGCTGTATTCAACGATAAAAATACATTATAGCAGCAATTGCTGAGAATAAAATTTCCCATATTAAATGAACAAATGTTTATTTGCGGAAAATATGTGATTTTTCGGCTCAATATGACCGATGATTTTGCGCTTATATTATTCCAATTATTCATGGAGTTGACTTCTTCTATAATGGCATGTAGTTTTCAGCCTGTGCCTGTTTTCCGGTTAGTACATGTGGAAATCTACTTTGCAGATACTCAAACCAGGAACTTCAAGTGAAAAGTGCGGTACTTTTTAATCTATAGTTTGATGTAAGAGTAGGAAATAGTCAAGGCTAATCGTAACAGCTAAATTAAAGCTTTAGTTTTTCGATATTATAGCTCTTTAGTCTATTGAATTTGATTTTTTTTAAATTTTAAACCTTAAAATAAATCATTGACTAAATTCTGTTTGCACTGTTTTATTGTACCGTTACCAGGTGCATCTATTAAACGTGGAATTCATGATCCTAGCACCTTTTGTTTTGTTAATGTTTTACTGGATATCCTTAAAAAGGTATTCGCAATATTCCAGTTGATTTTGATAGTGCGTTTTGGTTTGGTGTCGTGAGCACACCTATATACCGCTTTCCATACGAGTCATTACTACCAGGATTTCCCCCTTAATTTGGACCAAAAACGTCATTTTTTTAGAAAACGTAATGTCCAATTTCCATACAACTTTCAAAATAGGGTATCTTGAGCTCATTTACATAATATCGAATGTCTTGCAAAATGCCTGAAGAAAAGAGTAATTAGAGGGGTTTGCTGCATGCTCAAATCCACTCCCACCACAAAATTAAGGAACATGACGCAAGAGGGCGCTGCACGCTTTTTTCCTGGACCTGAGGCAAAAATTTTGTCATTTCACGTTGAGATAGGTATCCCAATAATAATGATCAAAAGCCATATTTCAAGAAATATTGATCATCATCATCTACCACTATCCCTTTGAGAGAGTTTTCGTTCATTAAAAGGAAACATAACGGTATCAAAATCTCGCTGGCGTGTAATATAAAATATATTATTATTGCGTTAACCTCCGAACTGTATATATTTTATACTACCACTGCATTGTAGGAGAAATAAATTGCACGAGCTTCCTCCAGCAGTACACCTCTATTTCATTTTTGGACAGTGTACCTGTAATTCACTGCTGTATAATATCTATTTTTTAAAGCCATACGACCATTATATTGTAGGAATGATTTTCAGCACAAATTGAGAACAAACCCAGGAACTGCGTATTCACCCTACTTCATTTATGGTCAATAATTTTACGCCTTTAATTCATTATTCAACTGGAATTCGGAATGTGTTATTATCGAAGCTTTATTTTATGTAAAATGTAAATTAAAAGCTAGGGCAATCTCCTATTATAATAAGAACGCATAATTGAATACAAACTTGTACGTGTAGGTTAACAAGTGCGGTCACCGCCCGTGGGGATTCGTTGCACGTATTGTTTTGTGGGTTTGTTGGTTGGCGGGTAACGCAGACTGATTACATTGGACATCGCAAAATTCAGGTTTGCAATACATCCCGCTCTCTGATGGAACTCGACCAATAGTTCAAATGTCACATAGGAGTCATTAGAGGTCAATCTATGTACAAATCGTATGAGTCTTGGGTCAGTGATTCTTTTGAGTGAGTTTTATGCTCATATCACTTTATTTGCAATAGAAATGGCATTTTAAAGATTTTTACAAAATGGGGTCCAAGGTCAAATTGGGGTCACTAGAGGTCAACATGTATACACCACATATGAGTCTCTGGTCAGTGTTTTTTACCAAGTGTGACCTTAATCGGTCAATGCATATGCGAGAAATGATATATGCGAGAAATTGTTAACATTAGTTAATTTTTTCACAAAATGGGGTCAAATGTCACACAGGAGTCATTATAGGTCAATCTATGTACATCTCATATGAGTCTTGGGTCAGTTATTTTTTGAGTGAGTTTGATGCTCATAGCACTTTATTTGCAAAATAGCAATAGCATTGTTTAAAGTTTTTTTTACAAAATGGGGTCAAAGGTCAAATTTGGATCACTAGAGGTCAATCTGTACATATGACATATGAGTCTCTGGTCAGGGGTTCTTTTGGGTAAATACTCAAACACGGATCAGTGATCCGTCACGGATCGACGGATCACGGTTATTTAGGAGCTTTTAGGCTTTGAATCCGTGCTGAAGTACATGGTCAACAGAAAAGCTATATCATTCTACAGCAAAAATGTTGTAATCCATGGGCGATCCGTCATAAATTCAGGCGGTCCGTGATCGATCCGTACGATCTGATGATCCGTGAACGTGATCCGTGAAAATATCCGTATAGAGTCGACCGCGCAGTGATCCGTCGATCCGTGATCCGTAATCCGTGATCCGTGTAGAATGATATTAGAAGCTTGGACTCAAGGCAAATATGTAAGCTTATCTGTTGACCAAGTATTATAACACGCATTCAGAGCGTAAATTAACCATGTTGTGACATAAAATTAACCATGTAACCGTGATCCGTGAGCAGTGATCCGTGATCCGTGTAGAATGATATCAGAAGCTAGGGCTCAAGGCAAATATGTAAGCTTATCTGTTGACCAAGTATTATAGCACGCATTGAGAGCGTAAATTAACCATGTTAACGTGACGTTCTTTTGACCAAGTATGATATAAAATTGGATCGATTAAGCCCAAATTAATTGGTCGAGCTATGAATTGCAAAAATATTGGGCGAGACGCAGTCTCGCCCAATATTTTAAAACTCATAGCGAGACCAATTAATATTGGGCGTAAATCATCCAATTTGATCATTATCATGTTTTGGATCCTATATTTTCACACACTTGCACTCCTCAAAACATGATAATGGACTTAATCGGTCAATGCATATGCGAGAAATGCCAAATTGTTAACCTTAGTTTACACCCACAGCACACAGCATACATCACACAGCATACAGTCACAGTGGAAAAAGCAATCCCTATGTGTCTCCCTGCTATGCAGCCGATACAAAAATCATATTAATATTGTACAAAACCTGCTATTTGTTTTCAGCAAGAAATTGGAAGGTGCAACTCGAAATTATTAGTACAGGGGTAGATTGGGGAAATCACAAATGTACCGACAACAACATTGCAATGAATGCCAAGGTGTTGGGAGTACATGTACATGTACAGTAATTTTTTAAGATTCATGTAATTCTTGCCCACCGTGGATATTTATCTATTCCGGTAAGTGCGGAAAATCGCCGTTGCATTTCCGCATGTGGATATTCACCAAATTATGTGAATTTCCACATGCCGACATCCACCGATTTATGTGTATTTCCGCATGTAAGTATATTCACCTATTCCCGCGAATTTCCACATGCGGAAATCCACCTATTTATGTGTATTTCCCCTTGTTTGTTTATTCACCGATTCGTTCGAATTTCCACATGCGGATATCCACCGAATCATGCGTATTTCCCCTTGTTGGTGTATTCACCAATTCTTTCCAATTTCCACATGTGGATATTCACCGATGTATGTATATTTCTCCTTCTTGGTATTTTCACCATTTCGCGCGAATTTCCACATGCGGATATCCACCGAATCATATGTATTTCCCCTTGTTGGTATATTGGCCGATTCTTTCGAATTGCCATATGTGGATATTCACCAATTCATGTGTATATGTGTATTTCCCCTTGTTGGTATTTTTACCATTTCGCGCGAATTTCCACTTGCGGATATACACTGATTTGTGTATATTCCCTTGTTGGTATATTAACCGATTTTTCGCGAATTTCTACATGTGGATATTCACAGATTTATGTGTATTTCCTCCTTGATATTGATTTGTGCGAATTTCCACATGCGGATATTCCCTGATTCACGTGTATTTCCTAACAAAAAAAAATCAGACCGACAGAGAGAAATAGAGAGAGAAGAGGAGAGGAGAGAGAATGAGAGAGAGAGAGACAGAGAGAGAGAGAGAGACAGAGAGAGATGGGAAAATGAAGAAATTAGGCATGTATTCTGTTTATTCTGTGTTAAAGAAATAAATTACAAATGCCATAGGGCGTGATAACGTCACAATATACATGCAGGCCTATGTTATTTCACATTTACCCCAGGACTTACTTGGTTTCGTGTGTGATGTAAACTGATGAACATTTCCTTCTTAAAAAGAAAAAACAAAACAAAAAAATCAGACCGACAGAGAGAGATAGAGAGGAGAGGAAAGGAGAGGAGGAGAGAGAATGAGAGAGAATGAGAGAGAGAGAGAGATGGAGAGATGTGAAAATGAAGAAATTTTAACAGGATCATAAATAAATGTAATCGTACCATGTAGGCCTAAACAATATATATTCACGAGAGTCGGTGAAAATACCAACATGTCAAAATACACATCTATCCGTGAATATCCGCATGCGGAAATGCAAGCAGACCAGTGAATATACCAAATATGTTTACCTATCAAGACCGAATCCGTTCATTGGGATTCGTTTGCAACGAATCCAAAAACGCTATTGTTTAGAATTTGCTGAAGCCCTGTTTCCCAGCATTAGCATTTTGTGTACAGCATCAAAAGTCTTATCGAACTTTACGATAAAAATAGGACTGATTCTGTGCTGACACTCTTTTACGTCAAATATGCTATTTGTTATTTGCAAGAACCTATGTCTCGTTTCGAAAGAAAAGCACGAATAACTAAATGCATCAAGACGCGTGGCAGATTATACACATTAATAATGCCGTGCGCAAGTACATGGAAGTAATATCTGCTTCCATCAAGTTGATAAGCACACAGTTGGAAGGTTGCGAAGAAACATAAGCGCCTAACGCCAACGCCTATTCTTACGTCTGTCTATTGAAAATCTTTAATAGATAGGCGAGGTATGTGCTTATACTTGAAATGTGAAATTCTTTTGTTCATGTTCGATTGAACAAAAGAACACGCTGACATTGAATCGCTTGCCAGTTTCCAATACTTCCAAGCGCGTACCCAGGGCCTCCAGGGGGCGCGCCCCTCCTTGGGGACTGTAAAGCGAGCCTTTCCTCAAATATATATTTTTAAAACTTTCTGCGGTACATCATTCGTAACTGTATCGGGAACTGATTGAACAATGAAGATGACATCAATGGAATTATGCAGTGAAGGTGCCGCGTGTACGCATTGCGGCCAGCCAAGTGTGATGCAGTCTTTCGGCATGTTTTTATGTTAGTGTCGGGCGTTCGCATTGTGGTTTTAGGAAGGATTTGGTAGATAAAAAAAAAAAAAAAAAAAAAAAGGTTACAGTATAATGAAGTTGGATATTAAACCAGCTTACCTAATGTTATTGATTTTCTATGGAAAAAAATAAAACATTTTGGGTATCGATGGGTACTAATCATTCTGGGACACCCTGTAGAACTGATTCTGTGCTGACACTCTTTTACGTCAAATATGCTATTTGTTATTTGCAAGAACCTATGTCTCGTTTCGAAAGAAAAGCACGAATAACTAAATGCATCAAGACGCGTGGCAGATTATACACATTAATAATGCCGTGCGCAAGTACATGGAAGTAATATCTCCTTCCATCAAGTTGATAAGGACACAGTTGGAAGGTTGCGAAGAACCATAAGCGCCTAACGCCAACGCCTATTCTTACGTCTGTCTATTGAAAATCTTTAATAGATAGGCGAGGTATGTGCTTAAATGTGAAATTCTTTTGTTCATGGATCGATTGAACAAAAGAACACGCTGACATTGAATCGCTTGCAAGTTTCCAATACTTCCAAGCGCGTAGCCAGGGCCTCCAGGGGGCGCGCCCCTCCTTGGGGACTGTAAAGCGAGCCTTTCCTCAAATATATATTTTTTAAAACTTTCTGCGGTACATCATTCGTAACTGTATTGGGAACTGATTGAACAATGAAGATGACATCAATGGAATTATGCAGTGAAGGTGCCGTGTGTACGCATTGCGGCCATCCAAGTGTGATGCAGTCTTTCGGCATGTTTTTATGTTAGTGTCGGGCGTTCGCATTGTGGTTTTAGGAAGGATTTGGTAGATAACAATGTTTACACATTTAATACTTTCAATTCCCACTTACGATAACATAACGACATATACTTTGAATATGCTTGCACAAAAGTTTGCTTATTTGGGTAGAGACGCCTCGCTTCGACCGGCGAATCTGTTGTGGTTGGTGGATAACGCTTTGAAGCGTCTTTGACAAAAACAAATATCTAACGAGTTTTTTACTCAACTTCAGTTGATTAATGGGTTTATTCCACCTCGCACAAAAATGGTTTACTTTTACTAAATTATTGATTACATGTTGCTCAATATTGAGCAAATCTCTTAACTCAATAGAGGATGAAATTTACACTTTATATTTTATTCACTTGATTCGTTCTTCATTAGCTCAAAAGAGGAGGGTAAGATTTAGTAATTTGTTTTAAGTACAACGTAGAATTGCTTGAACTACTCGGTATTTAAAGGTGATTGCTTCAATCAAAAAAAAAAAAAAAAAAAACCCCCCCCCCGACTTACCCGGAAGTAGTATCAATTTTAATATCGGATGAAAAAGCACGTTTTTTCTCATTGACATTCTGAAATTCGGACCTAACACCTATAGATGATATCTATCGCTCCTCTACCAACCCAGATTTGATAGCTCAGTTGGTTAGAGCGCCGTGCTAGTAATACGGAGGTCGCAGGTTCGAATCCGGTCAAGTGCACATGGGCTTTTTTTTCAACACTTGTGTGTGCGCTGTAGTGAACAAGGCATTGCAATATGCATTTTCGCGTCTGCATTCAAAACAACAAGTTCTTTCCAACCAACGATATTTGGTGGTGAGTACATGCAAGTACCAGGCTATCATATGAAGAACACAAAAATCGGAACAAGCGCCATTTAGAGCAAGTTTAGTTTTACATTTTGCTCATTGAACGATTGTATTTACACTCAAATACCAAATGAACTAAAATTTATTTTGACAATTTTTAAGAAAGGTTTGTTTGCATATAAGACGCACTAGCTACACAATGTTTTGTTTTTATTTTGCCAGAGCATTTCTTTTCATTTTACAAGAGCATCCCTTCATTTATTCTTTTTAATTGGTTTACTTAATCTTCTCATCAGGAATTTGTATGTGCAAATTGTTTGGGTATTTTAATTTCAAACTAAAGTTAGTAACAATCATGCCGTCTATAGTTAAAGTCATAAATTGTAAAATAAGCATGTCAATGACAAAATACAACTTCATTGGCGAAGTGTGTAAGGGGAAGGTAGGTTATTCTTCATATAAGTAGGACATATGTAGAGTAAGTAAAGAGGGAAAAGAAGCAATTTCATCTCTGTAAATTAGTTGCAAGCTAAATGTCAAGGTCCCAATCTCTTCACATTTTACTTGCTTATTTTATTTATAATCATGCTAACAAATACCAGCTTGAATTGTAACCCACATAATACTTTTGAATCATCAAAAGCGTCTTGATATAACCACAATAGATTACTATCCAGTAACCATGTAAACCATGATAAAGATACACCTCACTAGTAGCACTTACATTTTAGATTGCTATGGGAACGTACCATTCAAATTTTGATCTAATATAGAGCAGGGTGAAAATACGATGAAAATGCGAACCAATTGAAAACAGGCTTATCTAATTAATAATAATAATAATGCATATATATGGCACTTTACATAACACAAGCCTTACAACAAAAGCTTAAAATGCGAAATTAATATACAACATGACATACAGTATAATAAGGAAAGGTTACTAATCCAAATTTCACAAAATTTAAAACATCAGCAAATAAGTGTTTTCAGGAGACGTTTAAAGACATAGACACTGGTGGAAGGTGCCTCTCTAATGTTAACAGGAAGCTTGTTCCATGATCTGTCCCCGAATCTACTTTTGGTACGAGGAATAACAAGCCGTGTAACATCAGAAGAAGACCATCAGGTTTACTACAGAACACATTATACAGATTTAAACCATCAGCAGATTATTATGGAGCCAGTCCGTGGAGAGACTTATACACATAAAGAATGATTTTGTATCTGATACGTTCCTTAACAGACAACCAAGAAGAGTGATCAAAAGTTGTGACGAACTCTGGTCACGACAGCATGCGAACACCAAATGCCAGCTTTTGTTTTGCCCCAGCGCTGGAAGGTTTTTGATTTCTATTATTGGCGCCATTAATACTGAGTTGGAATAGTCATGGGGGACAAGACAAAAATCGTACCACATGGTTCAAGAATCAAAAGTGATAAACCTACGGATACGCAATATCATAAATGACGCATGTGGGTAATTTACGCTCTTACAGATAGCTCCAATCTGATTGGACATAATCCATGGTGGAATCAAAAAACATCACTCAATCAAGACAATGTTGATTTGGTACGAAAACCCATTACCGTAATCTTTGAAGACTTTGAAAACCACATAAAGAGCCTTTCGTTACCGAATTATTTAGATTATAAAAACCAAGGGGGTGAACGCATTCAAAACCAGGGTACGTGCTGGGCGCTGACATTTGAATATTGCACGGAATTAATTATCAGTTTGGGTGCTTTGTATATACACATAATTGTCAATTCGATTACAAACCATCACGCCAAAATATAGTGTTGGATGTTGGGGGCTATTGGGTGGTTAAATTTTTGTCCTACCAGGCCACAAAACGAATTGAAAATGACAAATCAGTCGTCTTGATTTAAAATAAACCGCCTCAATGAATACAAATTTTCACTAAGCGCGCATTGCATTATGAGAAAAAAGAGTATCTGAGCAAAATGATCAAGGTACACTATTATTACACCTGGCCACCTTAACACATACATTAATTTGTAGATTTAATATTTTCTTAAAAAAAAAAAGCGGCACCCACAGTATGTGAGAGAAGCGGAGGCGCCATGCTGATATTGTGGTACTCTAGGTGTCTTGTGGTCGGCAAAACATGCGAGACGGTGATTTTAAAGATTACGTAACGTTTTGACTCTCTATATATATAGAACTCTTTGATAACAAACTAATTACATACCGGATGAGAATCAGATGTAGATCAGCGTAGCGTGTAGAGTGGAGCAGTTATCAGCCTAACTTATTATACAGATGAGCTCTAAAAATTAACCCACGAGTTGGGAGGAAGGTGAGTTTGTTTCCGCCAATCAAATTACCAGATTTAAACAATCAGCAGATTATGATGGAGACGTCCGTGGAGCGATTAATACACTAAAGAATGATTTTGTATCTGATACGTTCCTTAACAGACAACCAATGAAGAGTGATCAAATTGTGAACGAACTCGGGACCCTACCGCATCGAACACAACATGCACCGCTTTTTTTCAAGCGCTGGAAGCTTTGATTTCTATTTAATTGGCGCCATATATATTAGTTGGAGTCAATGGGGACAGACACAACATGTACAACATGGTTGCAAAATCCCAATTGATAAACTACGAATCCGCATTATCATAAATTACGAATGTGGTAATTTACGCTCTTACAGATAGCTCAATCTGTTTGACCTACCGATGGTGGAATCAAACATAACCGCAGTATTTTTTACACACACAAATGCAGGAACAGCGGTGTGACCTCAATCTATCGTATTGTAGGCAGATTTTTCAAACACAGGGCGTGGTAAGACAATAAATCTGTCATTTCTCTTGATTCATCTGCAGCATTTTATTTGACATCCAGGTTTTATGTCATATATCGAGCTTGAAGTTAACACAATGATTCCTAATAATGTCCCCGACTGGATGGTACAATATGAAACCTTCTGGCCTATATACAATGGAGCCCTAAGAAAAGAGTAGTGAAAATATGCTGCTTGGACATTTCCTGGTTAAAGCCACTAATCGACGATTTCTCCTTCAAAAAATGTAAATAAATCGCGCCCCCTTTTTTCATCCAGAGTGCATAGGGGTTTTTGGGGTGTAAAATATTATAATAGGGCTGTTTTTGATATTAGATGGTTCGGTGCGCATGGCTACAGATCGCATATCTCTGTAGCCATGCGCGTATGTTCAAGGTTATTATGTTTTATAAGATTACTTTTGCAGGGGAAGTTTCTGGATTTTTGAGTCATGCACAGGTACTTTAACAGAAGCATGATTATGTGAACTTCATATTTTTCCTTAATTTAATCATGATTTACTAAGATACTGCATATTTTGAACAAAGGTTGAAGAGATGAATTTTTTAATTCACTGGGACCGAGACTGCCATAAGTAAATGCAGTAGCAGTTTTCACAAATTACCGTTTGGAAATCCCCATGCCCAAATCGAGTCAGATCGTGTCCTACCCTCCCTGTAACAGAACCACTGTATAGTCTCACATCTGATCGATTACGCTGTGACACATAGATACAGAATGCTTGCTGCTTTGCCGTATTGTATACTTATAAACGGTAACGATATGAATAGTTGGTGTCACGTGTCAGGTACCAGGCAACGTGTCAGTTATCATATATCATTTTTGCTCTTCCGGGGGCGACCGATAGATATACTCCGACGAGTTAAATCATGTCTGTACTGACCCCTCTGCCAAAGTGCTATTATCTTTTTTTCCAAAAATACACCGTGTATTATGTCTAAACAGTACAAAATTTACCTTTTCCCTACTGATTCAACACCGACGTACGATGACGATAATCGGTTTCTTTTTTTCCCATTAGGGATACGGACGTCATTTTTACCGGAAATGGGTCCCCCAAGCAAATAATAACCAATCACTGCCGTGACTCATCAATCGTTATTTTTCCAAAATTGCTGTTATTCCCATAATAAAATCCTTTTGTAAGATTCAACATCTGTATATTGTTCTTTAATAATTCAATTGTCCCCGCATGAAGGTGAAAAGATGGTCATAAGTCTAACAAACTGAAAACCTGTCAGCAGCTAAATACCCTTACCGTGGACTTAATGAGCAGACGGATCCCCGGGTTAGTTTTAGCAGCTACAGCCACTTGCGCGCGGCTGCGGGGGTTAGGCTTCAGCTCCATTTTTGACACGGTTGTATTGGAATGGTGTTAGTAAAAGACCTCTCTGTAAGTTGGTAAGCTTAACACACGCCGTAATTTTTCAAGAAATAACGATTTATATGCATTTTTTATTAATGAAAGTCGGGATTCGACTTTTATTATAAACCAACAGTCGTAAATGACGTCTTCAAGACCGCTTTAAAATGCTTTAGTGTCCGTTTTTTTTTCACAAAAAGAGTAATATAAGGCGTTGATAGGACCTAACAGCTATGCAGATTTGCACAACATGGCATTTTGATTTGAATATTACAGTCCATCCATCCCCCATGTGTTTGTGTAAACATGTGTGGTACCTTATGGGCAATGACACTGGTATATTAACTTTAGGTATATGGGTAATGATGTTTGGTCCTTTAATCGGACACAAACTTTTTTTTTGGGGGGGGGGGAGAGAATGACCATCTTTTTTGTGTCCCTGTTTTTGGTTTTTTTTTGCAAGATTTAGAGGGGCACTGCACTCCAAGCTACTTGTTTAGCAGTGGTCTCCTGGTGTTGTACTGCAAATGTTACTTTTTTCCAATATTATTCTAGCATCGCATTCATTTACAATATAAATAACCTTCCATTGTACTCAATAGAATTGTATAATTTTACTGCCTATTATGTTCTCTCCACCTGGCTTCATAATTTTGTTTTTTTCTTTGCTTAAATTATTTTTCTCGTTAGAATGTATATCTCTTTGATATGGAGGATACATACATTTGATTATCCTTTACTTGAATTAGTCTTTTTGATTTAGCATATTTTACGAAACAATTTACCACTGTATTGGCGGTTCTGTCTGAAATTTCCGGAATAATGACTTCGTAAGTGAAGGCATAATTGAAAATCCTAGATGTAATACAAAATGCTCAGCTTCAGAAGACCGCTTTTGCCATCTGTTTTATTTGGCTTTGCACAAATAGTTTCAGTTTGATCCATTTTGTAAATCATAAGAAGTACGTTATTATTTTTAATGTATGCCAATATGTCTATATCAGATAAGAGAAGCGGTGTATACCCAATCATCATGGTTGTTGAGTTTTAGTGCATTTACTCAATATGCTTTTGCTTTTTTTTTTTGTTTTAAATCTGCCATTTTTTAATCTTCGCTAAAATAAATATGCCGTGTAATGATAAGACATCTGTAAAAAGATTACATAGAATAGTATGATATTCTTTCATTACATCCGCTTCCATAAAAGGCGAGGGTCTATCAATATATAAATATATCGTCACCGATTCTGGCAAAGAGGCGAATCGACAAAAGTCACGTTGGTTATTGACGGATTGAAGTTTTTTAAAATTAATATAAAAAAAGATGACGTACATAAGGAAAAGGATTTTATGTAGACTTGTAGACGTCCAAACATACTTAATTTGTGGCTAGATTTGAATATTCGACTATTTGCCAGAAAATAAAATTGTGAACCCTTCCTTCTCCAACAGACCGCAAATATCCATTCATCGTTAGGGGACGTTAGTACATTACCATCATTACTATACCATGAAAAATCGACATGCATAATAACGTTTGTGCCCATGAGAGCCTTGTACAGTAGATTGGTCATTAGCAACACACGTGCCCCCCGCGCCACTTTTTAATCACTCGATATATAATGAGTTAAAAATTGGGATCAAATTTATTGAGTATGGTGTATGTATGAGGGCGAAAAAATTCAATAAATATACTTGAAAATTAGCTAGCAGGTGTTTTACCACACTTATGACCAGGCAGCACTATTTACTGAATTAAGCATAGTAAAGGGTAGAGACGAACGTAGTAAATATGTATAGTAATAGCACATGAAAACCAACAAGTGCAAATATTAGTTACAATTCCCTTTATGACAGATAAAAATGTAAAGTACTTTACGTTATATTAGTTATCAAAACTTAAAGGCACTATTAGTGATTGCTATATCAGAAAATCGAAATAATCACCAAAAATCAGATGTGCCATGTTTGTAATATGTAGGGATTCCTACCATACCTAAAGTTGTAAGACCAAAAGTAACAAAATAAGGACAAAACGACGGAGATTTAGTCATTAATGTCCCTGATTAATTAAGTTTTTCTGTCTGATTAATTTATGATACGCCATGTTGATAAAAATGGGAGATTCAAATGTCCAAATCGTTAATATTTCTTACATCTTGAAAAAGCGTAGTAAAATGTACCGATGAAAGTAAATTTAAAAAAAATAATAGAATTTTTTTTTTTTTTTTTTTAATTTTTTAGGTTTTTTCTTTTTTTAATGTTAATTAAAATATTAGTCTGACAGAAACAACATGTATTCATACCTCAGCTAAATGCAGAAAGAAATTACTTGGGGAATACCCGGAATGAAGTTTAATTTCTTATTTTAAAGTTGAAAATTGTTGTCGCATTGCATGCGATTTACACACCAAAACGTCACTCCAATCCCGATTTGGTTAAACCTTCAGTTGAATTTTCAGAACTTAATGAGTCTGTCCAATTTAAAAAAACACTTCTTCCACGGCCGTTTAAATCACAACATAGATACATGTTAAATGCAAAAGGGATTCAATTTTTTATTTAAAAATCTGATTGATTAAGTGAACTTTGGTATCCCACAAGAACCGTTGATTGTTATGAATGTCAGCATATGGTATTAATAGAAATTAGTCACATGAATAACTTAAACAATGTTCGACAATAAGGACACATGATTTTTTCTCAACGTTCTTTTGGAATTCCGTATTAAAATTTTGATGCATTAATACAACCACAAAGGAATATTACCTACCAAACAGTAATAGTCTTAGTGATGTGAGACCACCACCCAGCATAGTGTTTTCTTCATAAATATCGTCGATGTGATGAAAGGTCGCCTGTTACAAATGATTTTTAATTTGAAACTGGACTGTTAATTTAATTTGGAATACAACAACCGAGATCGAGATGGAAATCATACGGAATTTAATTGTAATTCACAAAGGAGGGATGAAAACGGTTACATTGATCTCATTAGGCGTGGATGTGATACGCAATAATGGCAGATTCATTGGCTTGGGATTTATAATATGTTGCAGCGCAATAGGAGAGGATATACAACTTGATGAAACCTGTATTGATACGACTTCTTTTGTGAATTACAATGAGTAAACAGTTAAAGTGTCATGTTAGGTTACGTGGTTGTGTTGGGGAGGAGGTTTGCATTGTCAACATGGATGGGGGAGCAGTTAAAGTAGCAATTAGGAATAAATAGAAAACCCCGTGCGATTTCCTACATTTCATGCCCAAGGACACGCTTGGATTTTACATACGCTGACACGGATTGTGACCCTTCTGTGGGGCTACCCTTGATGCCCGAAATGTATTTTGGAAGAACATTTCCTCGGATTGATGCCTATATAGGACCGGCTTGTAGTGTTATCTGGGAGCCCGGAGGACACTTGGCTAAGAAATGGAAATTGCCCATGGTCTCTTTATTTGCACCACGCACACCAAGTTATCCGGACAAAACTGTATACCCCACTTTCGCCAGGACCGCGGCCACCGTCTGACAGGACAAGCACCGTTTTTCGGACAATGATGAAAGCATTGGGTACACTCGAGAGCCATATTATAACCTCGACAAATAATTCCAAGGTGTTTAACAGCTTAAGCTAGTAAAGACGAATTTCTTAGGCACGCAATAGTTGTGACGGATTTTGACTATTTAGCCTGGCCTTCAGGAAAGATGCAAGGAAAAACCCCGCCGCGCATAGGAAACGAAAGCACAAGGACTGAGGTACGAAATTCAATGTTGCAACTACACCAAGAAAACAATATTTGTATTTTTGCAGGTCAATAAAATGTGAACATTCTGTGCTGCCCGTTGGTTCTTGTTGTATTTATTGTTGTTGTTGTTTGTTGTTGGTGCTGCTGCTGCTGTTGCAACTGTTGATCCTGCTGTTGTGCTGCTGATATTGTTGTTATTCTGTAATGAATCAATGGTCAAAGAATGGATCCATGTGGTACACACCCTAATACCTTTAGGAGAAACTCTATTTTTTTATCTGTCCTGCGGTTGTAAGACGAATTACAAAACCATTTCTGAGATATAATCGAAATCCATAAATTCAAGACAATGTTGAATTTCTGGTTACGAAAAACCATACCGTTAATCTGTTGAAGACCTTGAAAACAACTAAAAGAGCCTTTCGTTACCGAATATTTACTATTATAAAACTAATTACACACGGTATTAGAATCGAGAGTAGATGAGAGTTAGCTGTAGAGTGGAGCAGTATCAGCGAACTATTATACAGAGATGAGCTCTAAAAATTACCATGAGTGGAAAGGTGAGATTTTTTCCGCCAATGAAATTACTAGCTAAACCGGACAGATATAGCCAAAATTAAATTAAACTCGAGTATGAACCGTTGACGCCAGCGCCGATGCGCAGCTTGACTCGGCCTTGTAGGCTGTTACCGCCCTAGCTAAGCCCGGACCCCGAATTTGACATGAGGCTAAGATAACCCAATTTGAAATGACTTCTGTATACTATATAAATTAAGATTCAATTTCAATATCAAGGTTATATCTTTCACAAAACTAATTGTATGAAATAAGGAATTGTGCAACTATATATATATCATTGAATGGACGTGAATCCTAGCAGTAATTGGTGTGAAGTCATAATCATTACGTGCCGTTGAAACACCACTCAGTTGAGCTTTGAAAAGTAAATGTGAAAGGAAAAATATGACCCAAAACACAATGATTACCACTACAAAGCTTATTATTTGGTGATGTTTGCACGGGCAGTGTCAGCATTTTCATTTGGGTATATTTTGGATAAATTCGTTTATGTCATTTATTATTTATTCGTTTTGTAATTATTTCGAGGTCATCGCCCAAAAATGGTAACCATTAAAAGTTTTAATCCAGCCTTTCAAACTTTGGCTAATGATCATGTACACGAAAATAACAAACAATGTTATTCTTTGAACTACTAATAAAATGCAATTTGAGCTCAACAAACATCTATGTAGTGGTACACGCATAGCTGATCGTTTCCATCATCTTTGCAAGATGAATTAGCTCTTAGTGAACCCATCGTCAAAAGAATTGCTACAGCTGATTTGCCAAACCAGTTTCTCTCATATGTTTATTTACATACCGTGTGCTATTCTGTTCTTCATTGCCAGTCCGGATGCCAGTCTTGTGGTTACCAGCTGCTATTTTTTTGTAAAATGGGTTCTGCAGGTTACTTGATTGTTGGGGTCATATCTTAAAAACGATTAACTCTACCTTTATGAACTTTTCAGGGATATTAGCTAACAGTCCCTTACAACAAAAAATAAGTAGTCACGTGCTTTTGTTCAAAACTTATGGCGCCTGCCACCAAGTGTGCGGTTTTTTTTGGGACACACGGTACATGTAAGTGAACACCACCATGTACACGGAATTCAGCCAATTTTGTACGTGTTTATGCATAAATACAGGGCGTATCAATAAAACGCAACAAAACCTCTCCCCAATTTTTGTGGTAATTGTGTAAAATTACATCAAAATAATTAATGCCATCTTAAAGCCACGTATCTCCTCTTTCCAACGATAGGTATTTGTTCATGTGCGGTCATGGGTAACCGAGTAATCATTGTTTTGTGCACAATGGGACAAAGTGAGCTTGGACCAAGTTTCAAGTAATGCTAACACGAATCCTATTCAATTTTCCCTCTCTTCTCACTTCAGTCATGCAAGTGAATGGGATTTGTATTGAAACTTGGTCCCAAGCTGACTTTGTCGCATTGTGCAAACACAATGATAAATCGGTTATCCATAACCACACGTGAACAAATTAATTATCATTGGAAAGAGGGGATTTGTGGCTTTAAGATGGCAGTAGTTAATTTTGGAATAATTTACACAATTACCACAAAAATTGGGAAGACGTTTTGTTGCGTTTTTATTGATACGCCCTGTATGATAGGTACCCAGAATGAGATTGAGGATGACAATGGTCATTGTCAGGCCAAGGTCATAGAATATAGAGAATGAAGGCTTTAAAATGTTTTAAACGCGTCAATTCGTTTACTAAAATGTTTCTCAGGTTACGCTGATTACAATAATGTATAGTGTGTGCTATTTGTGGCCAATAGTTTATTGGCTATAAGGCAATAGTATATAGCTTCAGGTAGTTGGGTCATCTGGAGCAATTCCATGACCTTGAAGAGATCAATAATCATTTCTCATCTATGATACAAGGTTTAAAAATGTAAAAATGCTTGGATTATTGTGAAAAGGTAACCAAAAGGTATATAAAGTATGTTTCGGAAATATAAGACAAATCCGTGAAAAGGTCTTCAGCAAAGATACACACACAGACACACTACCAAAGTGATCCCTATGTGCCGCTTGCTTCACCAAATCAGGGATATCCGAATTCAATTCCTACTCCGTATTATCCAAAGCCTTTATAACAAATCCATTGTAGCTAAATGATATTTCAACAGACGCCAAAGAGCAAAAATATTTTAATCTATACGAAATGATTCCAATCAGGCGTTCCCTTCTGTAGGTACATTTTACATATAAATAGATCGCATCATGGCGCAATTCATAGAAATTGGTCTCCATCTCCATTATATGATGGCGCTCGCACTCGTTAAAACAACCATGGTTTGGTATGGATTGTTTGTTTATTTGTGTGTTTATTTCGGGTCTAATGTACATAAACCATGTCAGAAACTATGCAATTTGGCGTATATTACCAATTTAAGCGACATAATCGACTTCGTCATAGCGGGCATTACGACATTAAAATGCTACAGAGGCAAGAAAGATTGGCTTGGTAATAAAAAGTGCGATTTTTAAGATTTGTCTATCAAGATTCTATATACATACCAAAAAGGTACCGTACCTCAACTGTACTTAAACTTCTCGAAACATTTAAGCACTATATTTAGCAGATTTTTCCCTATAAATATATGAACCTTTAAAATGTCAATGTTTGTTTTCTTCTAACTCTTATGAGATTCTTATAGTGTCAAAATTAATTATATTATCAAAGATATTTAAAAAAAAACACTAAATTAGAAAATATGTGACTAAAGATATACACAAGTCTTTTCTTCTGATTACAATGGTTCCAATATCCATATAGTTGGTTTGCCTTTAAAGCAAATAATTTATGTAACAACTATTATAGCTGTGTGAGTACGATTTCACGACCGGTAACCTTAAGAAAAGTCGACACATCCAAAGTGCTCAGGTGATATAACCGCTTTGTGCATCAGTGTGATTCTTAATTTAATACAGATGAATAATTGGATACCTAAAGGTCTCTTGCTTGGCGATAACATAATATTGTAAGCATTTCTATGTTCAGCTGAACGTCGATGTCCCCAAATTACAAAATGGAAAAATCGGTGTCACTTGTTAACAGCCACAGAGAGCGCTATATGGCAGGGGGTATTTGACGTGAATTAGATCGATAACTGCATTTTATAGGTATGCAAATGGTCCAAATTCCATTTGGACCCAATACGCAACTGTAACAACAGATTAACTCAGTGAATTAAAACATAATAATAATAATACCGATTTGACACTAAACGAAGTACATTTAAACACATCTCTACGATCTTCTCTTAAAGCTGTGTATGCACTTATAATCAATGAACATCGCAACCCCTCTTTTTTCTCTCTCTCTCCCTCTTTCTCTCTCCTGCCGTCTGCTATCCCCCTTTCTTTTTAATCTATCTGCTACTGTACTATCAATCCCTCTCCCTTTCTCTGTCTGTCCCCCCCCCCCCTCTCTCTCTCTCTCTCTCTCTCTCTCTCGGCTCTCTCTTTCTCTCTCTTTCCAAACAATCCGCTTTCATTCTTTCTTTTCAGTTGCCGTTTTGTTTTATAAGCTTCTCGGGTCTATCTTTGAAAGTTTCAACTTCTGAGTAACAATTTAACAGACAACCGCACTTCCATCTAACAAATGTCTTTGCCGTAAATATCGTTAATTAATTCTTACTAATTTACTAAGAGCACTTTCACGTTTTATGAGAAGTATCTAATGGCAATAAATTGATGGGCGTGTTTGTCAGATCTCAAAATCTTCGCATGAGTTTTCAATTTAATGAAACTAATTATATGTTAACGAAACGATCGATTTCGTGATGGTCAATTTGTGCAAATATAGTTCAGATGAGATCGAAAAATATTGCTAGTGGTCTATAATCATTAAGTTCCTTTTAACAGAGGTCTGGCTCTGTGGTCACTGAATTGAGGAAGCTACTTTAGATTTTACAAATAGAAATATCATTAAAATTCGGCGACATTTGATGTCACGTCCAGCAACAACCGAGTGCACTTTATGTAATAACCTGTGTTCATATTATTACCATTGACTAGGATCCGTACAAGAGTATGCATATAAGTACAGAATACTCCATGTGTCTAACGTGCTGTAACATTTATTATTGATTTCTGTGGAGATTTATGTTTACATGAGACTCTAATTACTGTTTTACCACGGAGTTTTTCCAAAAAAGTGATATCAAAGATCATATGATCTTAGATTTGGCGTGTCTTGTTTATTTGAGCGGATCAAATCTATTGATGTCCCTTCGAAGGCTTTCGCCAAGATAGTAGAATATATCGCGTAATATCGTTACGCTTGAAACTCTTAATTTTTAACGCGGTCGTGCCAAGACACACCATGCGTATTACTTAGATTTTGCTACAGGTATTATTAAATAGAGTTCGGTCGAAGGTGTTATCCAAATGTGTGAAATAGTTTTATCACTTTCGTCTGCAATTGACTGTTACAAACAACATCAGAACCGTGTTGCATTTTTCACTTCCTGGAAACCGAAAACAAATCAACGAAGATATACGCCGACAAAACGCAGGTGTGAACGAGGCTAAGTCATACAAGTTTGAAAACTGGTGAAGTGTGTGCAACTGGAACCAGAAGACATGTTGAGTAATCACTGCTTAATTATTGTCATATTGGGGTTTTTAGTTGTAATCCCTTTATGCAATAGTAAGACATTTATGCTTGGGACTTTATTCCCGTGGGGTGGGTGGTTTGCATGTGGGCAACACGGATGCGGCGGAGCAGTGAAATTAGCTCTTGCTGAAATTAATGGTAACACGGCCCTATTTCCAACAATACATTCGCAAGGACATCGTCTTGAATTCACCTATGGGGATTCTAATTGTGATCCAAAAGATGGGGTTCCGCTTGTTCCCGAAATGTACTTTGGAAGAGGATTTCCCATAGTTGATGCATATATAGGACCAGGATGTAGTGTGAATTGCGAGCCAGGTGGACTGATGGCGGCAAAGTGGAACATGCCTATGGTATCGTTTATCTGCACAAGCACCAAGTTATCTGACAAATCACTATATCCCACTTTCGCCAGGACCGCAGCACCGTCGTATACCACAGCGCCGTTTTTTGGTCAGATGTTGAAGGCCTATGGGTATGATCGAGCAGCAATATTTTATTCCTCTCAAAGTATACAAGTCCTTACTGCTCTTGCAATCAAGGAAGAATTTTATAAAGAAGGAATTATTCTGGCAGACTTCGTTATATTTGAACCTGGCCCATCGGGAGCAGTCGCAGAACTTCGAGCCTTAGTTGATGCAAGCAAAAGGACAAGAGGTAAACCACAGTAGTTTATTGTGAATTTATAAAAACGCAGGTTTTTTTCTGACACAATAATTCAGCTATTGCGTCTATTATGATAAGGATTTTATTGTCCGTAATCTCATCTTTTACACGATTCTTTTTAATGTAATTTGGACGGTTGGTTTGAAAGCTATGACGAGTTTTGTCAAGCATTTCCAAATTTGTTGGTCCGATTCAATGACCTTAAAACAACGACCAGTTATGTACAATTTATGTATACATTGAAGAGGATTAAACCAGAACAAAACCTTGTTTAAAACAACTGATTATAAGTGTCACTTAAAATTAATAACTGGATTTTCGTTGTTTCAAAGCGTCATGGACGTTGTTTCTGATATCACTAAATGAAATCAAATAAAGACTTGCATTGGAATTGGAATCAGGTTTTGGACATAATAGTGCACCTTCAGTTAAAAGACATTAAAGAGGATCGGAAGTTCAAACAATTTAACATGGAAAATCTATGATCACAATAATCAATGTCAATTGTTTTAAGTTCTTTTCCACTTTATAAATATTAAGAGAATTTACAGTTCAAACAATTTATACTGCTTTCTTCATAATTACAATAATACTTATTGTATGAAGCCAAATCCTGCCACACCTGTTCTCCTGTGTGAGACCCTTACCCCTCACCTCTACTGAATTTCAAACCTTTCATTAAATATATGTGATTTCACAAATCGGAACAGTTTGGAATTATAGCCACCGACTGTATCTCTGGACAGGAGTGTAGAATATGGGAACGGAGTAAAAAGCATAGTGAAGAGCAGGAAATGTAGTTTTAAAGAGTGTTAAAGGCACTATCAGTGATTTGTTAAATCAGAAAATCGAAAAAATCATCAAAAATCAGATTTTTACATGTCTGTAACAAGTACGAGTACCCTAACATATCCTGCAAATGATAAGGCCAGAAGAAACCTAATAAGGTCAAATCGGATATATTAGTCATTACTGTCCGTACGGACACTTACTACAACACGTAACTGAATGGGGAGTCATATCTTTTAACACTGCCCTTTTCTTCCTCTTCAGTTGGAAAAGGTAACTTACGGGAATTCTATAGACTTATCCTTCAATTTAAAGCTATTCCTGCAAATTTCAAGTATTTTGACTCTTTTGGATGAATCACTTATAGTGTCTTGTCTTTAACATTATGATGAATAGAGGTGGTTTATATTTTTAATATTTTTATTCCTATCCTGCGTTTTATTGATACACACGATAGCGTACTTGTACGTATACGTACAAGTACGTACTACGTCACCAAATTATAAAGAAATACAAAAGAATTTTACAAAATCCTCTCGGGATTCTCAGTTTTGAGATGAGAAAGGATACAAATTTCAGAACTGATGCCAAACAACATTATAAACAAATTCTAGGTGTCAAAATTTTGATTTCATGTGTCGAAATTTAATAATTGAAAAAAAATGTCACTGATGACATCATATCAGTTTTCTTAATTAATATCTTTTATTTGAAAAAAGATATCCAAAATCCGCACATAAATTTTGTTAATACGCTTTAAAACTCTATGTAGTGAGGATTACAGCTTCAGAACTGTAAAAATAAACTCTCCCGGGGTGAAATGTTAAAACCTAAGGTATTTCCTTAAAAAGTTACATTGCATTGTGGGAAATTATGACGTATATACGTACATGTACGTATACGTACTTGCACGCTTTCTTCTGGACTGGTTGTTACAAACATCAGCGATATTTAGGTCGGAAATAGTACAGATAGTAATAGTACTAATATAAAAACTGACTGCCTGTGAGTGAGATAGTAGAACTATATCGTCGGGGTTTCTCATACTGTAGAATCGCCATAAATGTGTTGTGAGAAAACGGCGTTTGAAAATTTGAATCACTTATGTGCACGTGTAATTAAAAGAAAATGAAACGGCTTTTTGAAATTATGTATGCTAAAAATACAGCATTCACCGAACGCATGTGTCGTCTTTCGTCGCTGTTTGTGAATGGGGACAAAGGTCACATGAGGTCACCAAAGTCACATGAGGTCACCAGCATGTAGATCACTACCCAATGACCATTGTATCAAAGTTTTATGAAAATATGCGCACATTAGTGGAAACAGCGGGCAAATGTTTAGGGGTAACATTTGAGTCAATATTTTTACCATCAACAGATACACACACTGACACACCACCATAGCAAACCATATGTGCCCTCTTTGCAAACGACACAAGTATTGAATTGTCTATGATCAACTCTTTCTCAAAATGGCCACTGAATGTGATTCAACAGTATGTCAAAACTAAAAAGTTTGATTCCTCTTTTTCTTAAGAAGTCGAATAC
The DNA here is from genome assembly GCA_023653785.1 of Ophioderma brevispina. NCBI lineage: Eukaryota > Metazoa > Echinodermata > Ophiuroidea > Amphilepidida > Ophiodermatidae > Ophioderma > Ophioderma brevispina. The sequence goes on along the minus strand of JAMKCH010033745.1, from coordinate 172,023 downwards.
GCATTCGACTGCATGATACACGTTGATGTCTACTGTTAGTATGGTGAAATTCCAATAGGCATGCTTTTTTTACTATTTAAAATTTGAATTTCGACGATAGTCACTATAAGATTGACGACGATGAGGAGGATATCAAAGATAAAATTATGAAACTTGACGCTGCTAGTCGATGATGAAAAAAATGTTTGTTTGGCGTAACCCGACCGACCCTAAAAAAACCTGCCGACTCAAAAGTTTTTATGGCAATTAGCACAAATAAACAGAAAATTCTGCCAACCGACCCATTATTTTCATCCACAATTTAAAAAAAAAAAATTTTACCAACACAAAGACGAAAAAATAACAAAACAAGACAACAAAGCAACTACAACCAGCAAAATAAAAGATCTTTGCTATGTCATTGAAAAAAGCATTAAATAGTAGCATCTTGTATTAATTTTAGAATAAAACATTGAGAAGATCTAAAAAAAAAATAAAATAAAAAAAAATCTGACCGACCGACCGACCCTGATATTTTTTTCTCCGTTACGCCAAACAAACATATTTGTTTTATGCCTAAGGAACAAGAACATAACAAAACAAAGCACAATGGTAAAAAAGGAAATGTAACAGCCAGAAAAAATGTAATAAAATACAGTGAACAAAAAAATCATAGCCTAAATCACAAAAGGGCAATGTTAAGCATTGTAAAAAGTACAGCGATACCTGAAAATGAGAAGCTGAAAAAATGTAGGCAACACAAGAGTGAAATAAGGGACCTAGGCGTTCCCTTCCCTCCTTTCTCTAGTATACCTAAATTGCTAGAGTTAGCAATTACTGTTCTTGTGAAAAACAGACACTCAAGCATTTTAATGCAGTCTTGAAGATGTAATTTACGACTATTTCTAGACCTAAAAAAAGTCGGATTCCGACATTTATTAGTAAACAAAGCATAAAAATCATAATTTCTTAACTAACAGGGGTCTTTACTGCAACTATTAATTTGTTTACATTTTTGAAGAAATTTAAGGCTGATTCAGACATTTCCCGAGGATACTGCCCTCAGTTTCCCAACATTGTTTTGGCATTGTACATGCTTCAGAATAATCAACGTCCTTCATATTTGAAATCACGGTTTAATAGTAAAAATCCAAATGCGGAAAGTTTATTGTACACAGCACCGTAACTACAGTGCCCGTGTGACTGAGTGTCCTACCACCCATCTATCTATTGTGTTCTCCATTGAGTGCTGTATGCATCATTCGTTTCAGCACTGTACCGAAATCATCTCGTTTACAAGGTCACGGTTTATTCAGTACATGTTTCTATGGTAGCTAGGACACTCTCATGGGGGACACTCATTTTTTTTACATGTATCATATGTTACCGTTGTAGGATACTGTTATAATACACACTATGGTTTACCACTTCCAAACGGAGATGAAGTAAATCCTAATGTTTACAATATGCCTAATTCTGATTCTGGTACAGTTCAACACCCCAGATGGGGAAAAACGAACCGGGTTCGTGCATCTTTTTATTTAGGTTACTTATACAGTTCACTTATTTGAGCTTGGAAAATAGCTGGGTCAGATATTTGTAATTGCTAGACAGAGGAAAGAGCATTCCAGTCATTCACGGCTTTGGGAAAGATTGAATGTTTGCAGATGGTCGATAGTTGCAGTGGAATAAAAACTTTGCTGTGGAGATTCCTGGTGAAGCGTGTTACCGGGTGTAGTAGGTTTTGGACCTATCGTCTTCAAATGCAGTTCAAATGTCCTATATATATTATGAAATATACGTTTTATTAGCATATACGAAATTCAAATATCAACATAAGGCAGTTCAAATGTCCATTAGGGCCATTCTTCGGTCACGTTTGTGACCGAAAAACGGGAAATTTTGATTTTCAACCCAATGCTGTTTTGCCAATTTAACCAATCTGTTATTACTTTTGTATAATGAAAAACCTTTAGACCAAACCTAAACAAAAATAATGTTTCCACTTTCGCCAGGTTGATATTTTTGTCATGAGGGGCAAATAAATTCGGTCACGTTTGTGACATCAGACAAAAAGGGTTTTTTAGAATTCAAACTTCAACTGTAAAATTCTGTGAGTATTTAAGTACTCACATTCTTATATTTATTTCAGAAAGACATTGGTATGTTGTCATTACAACAATGTTGGTAATTAAAAGTAACAAGCAAACTTTACTTGGTAATTTACAAATTTATAACACTAAGTACGGTCACGTGTGTGACATTGGTGGTTACGTGTGTGACATCTTCATTGACTTATAACACAAAATTGATGACCATTGTTAATGTGCACCAAAAATGAAGTTTTAATAAAATCTTGTGTATTTCCATATTCTCAACTATTTCAAACACTTTCATTACAATTTCATCAGTAATAACTTGCAAAGAGCAAATCTAGTCATAGTATGCATATTTCCTGTGTTGAAATAGTGCAAGTCTGCTAAATTTGTCAAATTCACCCAAACTTTAAAAAGACGCATGGAAATCAAGTTTAAACCAATCTTTATTAAAATTAATTGTTGTTTAAACTGATCATATTCATATTTTAACTGATAATAAAAGTTAACACTGTTATCTTCTTCAATATAACCAGAAATTCATGTTCTTCAAATACTAAAATGGTGAGTGCCGGTCACGTGTGTGACAGTAATTAACACATCAATGACCTTTGAAAGAGGAAAGATCTAAACCATTTATTTTGTATAATGGAAGGCACATATAAACTGGCTTTTGACATGAAAGAATTAACATTACTGAGACAGTGGTTTTCTAGTAATAAAAACTTCTTTGTATTTTTTGGTCACGTATGTGACATACCAAAGTCAATTCAAATTCTCTGTTAATTACTTGTCTATTTCCTATAAATTTGTATTTTTCAACATAATTTTGAAAGTTGAAGTCCATGCAGTACTTTAGGCAGTATTTCAAACAAAAATGAAAAGCTATTTAATATAAAACTAAAGAAGCAAAATGGTGTAATAATCTCACTATTTTATCCCAAAATATTAGAGACGTTCATTTATGCAAATGAGGGTGTTTGAGTTGAACATATTGCTTTAAAATATCATGCAGGAAACTTGGAAGGATGATTAACGTGATAATGTAAAGAAATTTGCAATACCATTAACTTCATTTTTTATCAAAAAGGTTTACTTTTTTTGAAAAATGGCCCATTATTGCTAACAAATATTAAATTAGCTGGTGCCCCCACCCCCTCAGCAACGCCTCTGATATCTACGGTCATTAGTTTCAGGATTATAGGCTAATAGTTTATACACCACGAAACTGCTGTAATAGACATGGTTTCCATTTTTCAAAAAGCAACTAGTCGAAGGCATGTTTGAGTAAAAGCAATTGCAACAGTGTTTCTATATGGACATTTTATGCTGATTCCGAATCTTCCGGTCCCCAAAGCTTTTTTAGGGGAAGTGTGCCTCATTGGCAGAAATTCAAAATGGCCAACATTTAACATTTTTTGTTAAATCACTCAAGGAATTTAAGGCTTGTAAAGACTCATTCTTGTGTATATACATAGTTTTCAGGGTCAGAGAACAAAACTAGAGCATCAATAAGGTCTTTTATGCATATATTGACAATTAATTTGCATAATTTTAAAAGGCGGCCATTTTGAATTTTTATGCAAATGAATGTCAACATCACCTTTAAGCTATAAGGGTCATGCACCATGAGTTGGAGCAAAGTGTGTTTAATGCTTGAAACTACCAAATATTACACGTTTTCACACTTAAATGAGCGTAGAGTAAGTCATCATTTTTTGAGATAGCTATAAAACTATTATATTGTGTAAAGCTAAACTGTAAGAAGACAATATGCAACTTGTATGTGTATATACAGGATGCCACAAGTGTCATTAAGGTGGAGAAGTGAAAATTTGATGTAAAAAGACAACACACTACAAACTTTTGTGGCAGTCTAATTGTACCTTCAATTAAATTTAGCTCAAAATGTTGTATGAGTCAAAATGCATGCACATAAATTAACAAACAAACTGGAGATGTTATTTATCTTAATTACATGGAGGGGTTACAAAGATATAAAAACAAAAAATGCAAAAACGCCCCCGAATATCAAAATCCCTAGAATTTACCACATGCCTCAATCGTAGGCACCTCATCCATAGGCACCACCCTCTCTGACCCCGACTGACTTAGAATTACGACAACTCAAAAAGTAAAGATAGCACAAAATTGCTAGATAAATTCCCTTTAAAATGAAATATAAATCAGCTGAATACCTAACTTGGTTCTTATGATACAATACAAAATGTTTAGAAATATTTGTGAAAAGGTAACGCCACCCTCAATTTGTATACCCCAACTCATGGCGCATGACCATAAATAATGATCTAATTTAATTCCTTGACCCTGAAAACATATGTATAGACACAAGAATGAAGTACAAGCCTTAAATCTTGATTTATGTACAAAAATGTCAAATGGCAGCCCATTTTGAATTTTTATGCAAATTAACAGTTAAGTTGACCTAATGCTATAGATATGATCTAATTGTATTCCTTAACCCTAAAAACATTTGTATAGACACAAGAATGAAGTCATTACAAGCCTTAAATCTTGAGTTATGTACAAACAAACGTTAAATGGTGGCCATTTTGAATTTATGCTAATTAGGCACATTTCCTCTCAAAATTCAGCTTGCGGACCAGAAAATATGGAATTAGCATAAAATGTTCATCTAAAAACACTAACCCAATTGCTTTTACTCAAAATGCCTTCGTCATGTTGAAGGAAGCACGTTTTTTGAGAAATCGAACCAGTCTATAAGGATAAAAAAAATCTGGGGTGGACTACAATTTTTGGAAAGCATCTAAAAAATGCTTTAAAATGTCTAAAACTGCACTATAAGAAAATGATGGAATTTCATGATTGACATGGTATACTGGTATGTTTTCTCAAACTAAGTGACATTTGGACAGTGGATTTACTCCGCGCTCATCAATTCCACATCGATTTGCCCATTACTAGCTTTAGCGACTATAGAGAATATTGTGTTGCCGGTCTGATGTCGGGCAAGTTTGGTGATTTGTAACTAAAAACAAAAATTCTGGTCATCATATGTTCAAATTGGTTATTTGGTGATTTTAGCTTGTACTTTGGTGTGATATTGTTGTATTTCCTCTGTGAGAGTTTTAAAAAAGGAACATGCTCAAGTTGCCATTTTCCCCATAGACTACTGTGTATAAATGAGTTAGTGGACTGAAACCTCAACGGTTCAAGATCATTCTGGGGCAATTTTTGAGAGTGCTACGATTCTCAAATTGGTTGCCTGCTCCTATAACAGGAAAATGTTGTTATAGATTTCAGTACAATTGTACCTACTTTATATCCCCTTACAAACCTTGCCTCCCAAATGCATGTTCCCTACGACTTATATTTCTAGACTTTTGATATGTCATTCTCATATCATTTGTAAGTATAACAACACCAAAATTGTTTCTGTTGCAATTCATTGCAAATCATTATTTTATTTAAATTCATTGCACTAAACTGCCATACGAGTTGCTTATGTAACATGTGAATTACCCTGGTGAAAGGACATGCACTGATTAGCATAGAATTACATAACGATTGCCATTTTGCTGACATTAACATTAACATACAAATCGGGAGACAAGAATTCCATAAATAACTACCAATCATTTCCAAAATCCTGGAAAAAATCATTCACAAACACATTCTCTCTCACCTTCAAGAAAAAAATTTGCTAATCGAAAGACAATTTGGTTTTCTCCCTAACTGCTAACTCCTCAACCACTCTCCTTGCAGCCATCTCGGACTGGCACAATGCCCTCAAAGCACGCTATGATGTGGCAGTTGCCCTTTTTGATCTGACAAAAGCCTTTGATAAAGTTCCGCACAGGCTTCTTCAAAAACTTTTTGATGTCGGCATATCTGGTCCACTTTTGTCTTGGCTGTGCTCGTATCTTACTAACAGGTTCCAGTGCGTGGCCGTCCTTGGCTGTACTTCTTTCCTTGTTCATGTTCTTTCCGGGGTCCCCCAAGGCTCTGCCCTGGGGCCTCTCCTTTTCTTGATTCTATATAAACTACCTCTGTCATATCCCTTTTTCTTCAGGTTGCAAATTAGTGTTATACGCAGACGTCACCACTTTGTATAAATCAATTAACAACACCCAAGATACTGTCGATTTCAAGATGACATTAACAAAGTCTTTAATTGGTTTACATCCAACTTCCTTCAAGCCAATGCTAAGAAAACCAAAGCCATGGTCATATCTACTAGGCACAATCCATCATCTATACCCAAACCTACAATTTGATCTCAACAACCAGCCCATTGACAAAGTTAGTGACATCACACCTTTCTTGAGATCCACATTACCAGCAAACTTACCTGGAATGTTACTATAGATGCCATCTGCACAAAGGTTCGGAAGATCATTGGCCTGATCCATAGAAATTTCGATCTTGCTCCTAAAAATCTTCGTCGTACCCTGTACATTTCCTTGGTTCGTCCCATATTAGAATACAGCAGCACAGCCTGGCACCCACTTAACAAGACCCTATCCAATCATTTGGAATCTGTTCAGAGATTTGCATGTCGGACCATTTTGCAGTCTTGGAATCTTGAACATGATGACCTCCTTTTCCAAACTTCCCTACCGTCTCTTGAGGCTCTGCGTGATTTTTTGCCGTCTGTCATGTCTTCAAAATTCTTGCGGGTCTTTCCTCTGCTCCCAATGTTTTTACTCCTCACTACCGTGACAACTCATAATGTAATCATTCTCGTGCCCTCTAACCACCATTCAGTCGCCTTACTCTTTGTCAGAGAAGTTTCTTCCACCATTGGCCCAAGTTGTGGAATGATCTGCCTGAACATGCTGTGACCTGTGCCTCCTTTCCTGCTTTCAAGGCAGCTGTTAGGACACTCCAGGTTTAAGTGTTTTATTATTCCTGTTTTGTTTTTTTCTTTTTCACATTTTTGCTTCATTTTAGTTCCTTTATTTAATTTTGGTGTTAAAAGGCTTCCCTTTAATTTAGTGCTTTAGTCAGCACTATTGGGCTCTTGCCTGTGCTTTTTGCCAAATGTTGTTAAAATGATGTGATTTTGATCATTTCAAGTGGACATTTGTTCTACCTGTTGTGATATTGATCTCTTCAAGTGGACATTTGTTCTGTCATGTTCTATTGTTTTGACATTTGAATTCCCTATTGACATTTGAATTACCAAAAATTACAATTGCTCTGATAGATGGACATTTGCTCTGGAAAACATATACATGCAGTGGCTCAAAGATGTGCATTGACTATAATTATGATAACCTCAAGTCAATTAGGTATAGCTCGAGCTAGAATCTTTTGAATCAAGTATAGTCAGTTTCCCTTGTCCATAGATTTCCATTTAAATGCACAGCGGTCAACGAAGTAAATCGTCCCTGTCCACAATGATGATAGCAAAATGATGATAGGGGTATGCTTATGTATGTCCTTGTTTATGTTATTTTGAGTGGTTATCTTAATGTTGTAAACTTAAATGATAATGGTAAGATTTATTTGAAAGACGTGATTCTATTAAGACGTGAAATATTTTTATGAGTGATGAACGTGTAGAAGAGTAAAGGGGAATCAATAGCAAATCGTGACTTAATTTGGTGTGGTATAATATCGTCATATTACTTCTGCACTCAATTAATAGCCCGACTTCCTTCTGGACGTTTGTTTTCTTCCATGAACGCCGTGCATTTAATGTGAATCCGCGGACAGAACGCAAAACCGATTACTTAAATTCAAAAGAATGTATAACTCGATCCATACCCGACGTGAATGATCTTTGCAGCAAATTAAGGCTAATAAAACACGCTTGGGATATTTGGAAGCCTTACAATCAATGAGCAATTTGATATACTTCCCAACATGATTGCAGCCAATTTAAGTTTTCCCTGTATTTAACCTGCCATTTCCGCTCACCAAGAAACATAAACAATTTTCGATGCCCCAATAGCCAAAAATCTTTGAACGTACCCCTAACTCCGTACCGAATTTAAGAGTTAACATCAAATGCACAATTGCCCCACATATCTGCTCTGCTAATTGCCAAATCTCGACCAAAGGTAGACATTGTCTAAAAATTAGATTTACAACCACGTAGCGTGGAAAACTTTACCAAAATAATAAAGGTTATATAGAGTATATTTCCTATGGTAAGGAAGATAACATGGTCCGAAGCCCGTTGATCCGCCATTGTGGAGTGGAAAACAACAACTTATAAAACTAAACGTATCTAGCTAACATTGTTTTGTGAAAGAGATGTTGTTTCAAAATGACTGAGGTTTAATGGCATTCACAAACGTAACTGGAATCAAATTTCTAACCTTTTCCCTTTCTTTTTCCCCTTTCTTGCTGATTTTCCTGTTTCTGGTTATTTTGGCGCATCCTGGGTACGCGTTTGAATTACCAACAAGAAAACCTATCATTGAGTGCATCTGTAACTAAACTTTTTATATCTTGCCGGAATTCTTTGTAGAATTCTGGGATCATCCCGTCTATGATTCGTTTCTTTGTGTGTTTGACAGCATTTTCTCACTCTTGGATTGTTAACAGTCCTACATATAATTCCATAATCTCTTTATATATTTTTTTTAAATGTTAACGTTATTTAGGTATATCTCAATTTGTTCTGTACGATCATTCTGAGAATGTTCTGTACGAACATTCTCAGAAGTGTACAAGTTTTTTGTAATATTTCATAACTTCTTTTTATTACAGCTTTGCTTTTACTATTTTCCCATTTTCTTTTCTAAGAAAAAAATGGAATCGTTTCCTCCTCTTCTTCAAAACTGTAATTTTGAACGAGTTATTGCAACTTCAGTTCTATTTGTATGCATTTTATTCATCTTATATTTTACTTCAAAATATTCATCTTTATTTAGACCTTATTGTCCCACTCTCTTTCAAAAACATTTAGCCTCCGCCCGCCTCCGATCTGTTTTGAATATTTCATAGAATATTCCTTTTATTTTGACTTTACATAGTACCCAAGTAAGTTGACCAGATATTTTTTCTTTCAAATTTGACATCCTTAATGATCTGTTTAATATTGGTCGTATATACATTGCTATTTTGATTTTCAGAAACGTGTACCGTGCTTTCAACCCTACTAAAACTTCTCAAAACTTTATAGCACAACATTTAGCAAATTTCCCCATACATAAACTTTAAAAGCGACAATGTGTTTTCTTCTAACTCGATTATTTTCCACTTATGAGATGTATATAGGTATAAAATTAATTACTCTAGTGAGAAAAACATAATGAACATGAAAGGTTTGTTATAAAAATATAGAAAATATGTGGCTGAGATATACACTTGTCTTTTCTGCTGATTCAATGGTTTAGTTTGCCTATTAAGCAATATTTTAGTTGTGTTAGTGAGTAAGATTTCGCGACCGGTAACCGGTGATATAACCGCTTTGTGCATCAGTTATACATTTGAATGATTGGATATCTAAAGGTCCCTCGCTTGACGATAACATAAGAATATATACCAATTTCTGTGTTCAGATGACCGTCCGTGTCCCGATATTACAAAAAGAAAAAAATCTGTGTCACTTGGCAACAACCACAAAAAAGCGCCAACAGCAGGGGGTATCTACTGTGAATTGGATCGATAACTGCATTTTAGGGTACGCAAACGGTCCAAAATTGATACACAATACATTTAGACCAAATATATAACTGCAACAATAGATAAATGCAGTAAATTGAATCAATCAATCAAATTGTATTCATCACAAAAGCAAAATATAGTAACTAGCTATACAAAAGGTAAATAGCCAATATACGATATGTATAAGTATAAAGAGATTATAGTGATTTGAGACTCGACGACGTAGATCTACACCCATCTGCAGAGTTCACTCTTAAACATGTGTATGCACTTGGAATCTATTTACATATTCTCTCTCTTTCTCTCTATCTGCTATTGTACCATCTATCCTCTCTCTCTCTTTTGAATCTATCTGCTAGTGTTCCGTCAATCCCTATCTTTGTCTCATTCTCTGTCTCTCTATATTCTTCCCCTCTCTTCTCTCTCTCTCTCTCTCTCTCTCCCTCTCTGTCTCCCCTCTCTATCTCTTTCCTCTCTCGCTCCACATCTCTCTCTCCCCATTACAATCTGCTTTCATTCTTTCGTTCTCATTTGCACTCTTGTCTTACGCCTCTTGGGTATTAATGCAATTATAAAGCATAACAAACTATTATGCTTAATAAGATAATGTCTATCTTTGAAAGTTTCAACTTTTGAGCAACAATTTAATTTAACAGACAACCGTTCTTCCATCTAACCAAGGTCATTGCCGGAAACATCGAATTTTTTCTTACTAATTTGCTAAGAGCACTTTCACGTTTGAAGGTAAGTTTCTAATGGTAATAAATTGATGGGCATGTTTGTCAGATCTCAAAAATCTTCGCCTGAGATTTCAATTTAATGAAACTAATTATGCGTAAAAATAAACGATCGATTCTGTGATGGTCCATTTGTATAAATATAGTTCGTATGTGAATGAAAAATATTGTTCGCGGTCTACAATCATTAAGTTACTTCTAACAGAGAACTCAGTAGTCACTGAATTGATAAAGCTACTTGAATTTTACAAATAGAAATCATTAAAATTTGGCGACATTGAATATCACATCCAGATAATTTTAGCAATAACTGAGTGCACTTTATGTAATAACCTCTGTTCACATTATTACAATTGACTAGGCTCCGTACAAGAATATGCATATAAGTATTGAATACTCCATGTGTCTAGTGTGTTGTCACATTTTACTATTGATTTCTGTGGAAATTTATGTTTACATTAGATTCTAATTACTATTTCAACGGAATATGTGGCAAAAAGTGATATCAAAGATGTGATCTTACTTTTACGCTAGAAAAAATGTTGTTTGCTTGAATGGATTATCTAACGGGTCAAATTTGTTGATGTCCCTTCAAAGGTTTTCACCAAGATAGTAAAATATAGCGCGTAATAACGTTGCACTTGAAGCTCTTAATTTTTAACGCGATCGTGCCAAGATGCAGTCTACATTACTTAGATTTTGCCAAGGCATCATTAAATAGAATTGGCTCGAATGTATTATCCAAATGTGTGAAATAGTTTTTATCACTTTCGTCTGCAGTTGTCTGTTACAAACAACATCAGAACCGTACCGCATTTTTCGCCTCCCTCATATCGTGAACAAATCAACGAAACTGTACGCTGACAAACGCAGGTGAGAAAGAGCCTAAGCCATGCAAGTTTGAATCTGGTGAAGTGTGTGCAACTGGAGTCAGAAGACATGTTGAGTAATCACTGCTTAATTATTGTCATATTGGGGTTTTTAGTTGTAATCCCTTTATACAATAGCAAGACGTTTATGCTTGGGACTTTATTTCCATGGGGCGGGTGGTTAGCATGTGGGCAACACGGATGCGGCGGAGCAGTGAAAATAGCCATTGATGAAATAAACGGTAACAAGGACCTCTTTCCAACAATACATTCGCAAGGACATCGACTTGAATTCACCTATGGAGATTCTAATTGCAATCCAAAAGATGGGGTCCCGCTTATTCCAGAAATGTACTTTGGAAAGGGGTTTCCCAAGGCTGATGCATATATAGGACCAGGATGTAGTGTGAATTGCGAGCCAGGTGGACTGATGGCGGCAAAGTGGAACATGCCTATGGTATCTTTTATCTGTACAAGCACCAAGTTATCTGATAAATCACTATATCCCACTTTCGCCAGGACTGCAGCACCGTCGTATACCACAGCCCCGTTTTTTGGTCAGATGATGAAAGCCTATGGATATGATCGGGCAACAATATTTTATTCCTCTCAAAGTATCCAAGTCCTTTCAGCTCTCGCAATCAAAGAGGAATTCCATAAGGAAGGAATTACTCTGGCGGACTTTATTATATTTGAACCTGGCCCATCGGGAGCAGTCGCAGAACTTCGAGCCTTAGTTGATGCAAGCAAAAGGACAAGAGGTTTAAAACACAGTAATAGTATTTATTGTCTTATTTTATGTAGTATTGCAAAAAATTGTAGGGATTTACTAGTTCTGTGTTGAAATCATTACGCGTCCATAGGAAGCCATAATGGAGGAACCTGAATATACAAAACTTCGGTGATTTTAGATCGGAAATGGTACCAAATATAAAAAAAATGAACTGCTGTGAGTGCAATGTAAAACATATGTCAAATGGACACAAAAGCCGGATTCTATTGATGAATATAATGCTTAAGCAGTCAGTATATAACGATATCACTTACATCCTTGGCGACGTTGTTCAATAGTGCAGTGCAATGGTTAAAAAAATGCTCCCCCTCCCTCGTGGTGGTGATGGTGGTTGTGGTCGTTGGTGGGGTGGTGTGGTTGTGTGTTGTGTGTGGTGGTGGGTTGGGGTTGTGTGGTAGTGGTGGGTGTGTGGTTGGGCGGTGGCGTGGTGAGCTGCTGGGGTGCTTGGTTGGGGTAATGGTGGTGGTGGTGGTTGGTGGTTGGTGTGGTGCTGTGGTGGTGCTGGTGCGGGTGGTGGTGTGGTGCTGGCGGAGGAGGAGGAGGCTTACCAAGAGGTTACACACAAAGAGGTCTATATAGATAGAGAGGCAAAACGTTACGTAACTTTAGAAATCACCGTCTCGCATGTATTGCCGAACACAAAGAAAAACTGAATACCAACAAGAGAAAGCAATGGATGCCTCCGATTCTTCCACATACTGTGGGTGCCGCTTTGCATATGATACACTAATCGGTAGTGATGTGATACAAATTAATGATATGTGTTAGAGGTGGCCAGGTTGAATAATAGTGTTGTACCGGAGAATTGTGCCAACTACTCTTTGTTTTTTCATAATGCATGCGCGCTTAGGTGAAACAAGATGTATTCATTGAGGCGGTTATTTAAATCAAGACACTGATGTGTCAGTTCATTCGTTGTATGCCATGGGTTAGGACAAAATTAACCACCCAATAGCACCCAACATAAACAATGATATTTTGGTCGGATGTTTGTATCGAATTAAATTTATGTGTGTTATTACAGGCACCCAAAATGATAATTATTCGTGCAAATTCAAAAATGTCAGCGCCCAGCACGGACGATGGTTTTGAATGGGTTTCACCGCCTGGTTACACATCTCAAAGGAAAACCACATGAAACAAACACTCACGTGTCGGCTTTGCAAGATTTCACTTCCCAATCTCCCCTACAAAAATTACCATTTACTAGTACTGTGGCCTATAATCTTTAATCTCGTTATTGAGATGAGAGTGGATGTTTTAAATTAAATCCAATTTTTCTATCGCTGCTTTGAAAGCCATTATCGTCGTCGGCAACTCAACTGATTCAGAGGATTATTTCATCAAGCATATTAATAGATTATCTTAGTAGATGTTGCCAAACCAAAAGGTACCACTCATTTGAGCTCGTTCAGATTGAAATCAATGAAAACTGCAGGTAGATACAAAGGTGGATAAAATCTTACTCGTTTTCAAGAAGTATTATCAATTTCTATCCAAAATATGTTTTTACATAATAAAAAGGGAATATTGTATAATGTGTGTGTGTATGGTGTGTGGGGGGAGTGTGTGTGTGTGTGTTCATGTCTGGTGGGTTGTTATCACAATTGTATCGCTCATACGAAACAGGAACAGGTCTCCAATTTGTAGATTGATATTTTTACATGAAGTTTTATAACAAACCTTTCATGCTCATTATGAGAAAAGATGACTCTGTAGCATCCGAGAAAAACCCTGCGTCAATGATTGACTCGTATATAAAAAGTGCGTTCTCATCATGTTACGATAAAACGAAGATCGCGCATATAGATATGCTTTTGAGTCACCAATAACTTTTAAAAATTAAATGCGTTGAATTTGTACAAATATTCTTCTTTTAGTATTGTCTAGCTGTCAACCATTCAAATACGTTGAATTTTCATGAATCAATATTAGTTTTTGATTTATAATTCACTATCGAAATGTATATGTTTCAATCAATTGGAACATTTATTTGAAACTTCTCTCTGATCTGTTTTTATACAAATTTGAAGATGGTGTAATTTTCCTGGGTCAAGATAACGTTGATAACACAACCAACATCTTATGTTTCCTGTACACTTTGTATCCCAAGATTGAGAAGTTTAAATTTGATATCAATGTTTATATGGAATGTTGAGAGTATTGTATGAGCAATTTTTATCCGCAAGGTAGACATTTGACATGAGATGAACATATGTTGTATTTCGACAGCATAACATAGAAGCAAATCTTTAGAATTACTGATATTCATAATATTGGAAATTACCAAAGGGCAAATAAAAATTATTACGCAGAATTTCATAAATTCATATGGAGTGCAGATTAATAGTTGTTTTGGGCAAATGTTTCCCGGAATATCTTTTCTTTCAAAAGTTAACAGTGTTCCAGGAATTAGGTCAATGAGTGTTCGATCGATTTTAAGCTAATTAATATAAATCCTTTACAAAAATCTTAGTAAGATGTTCATGAGTATTATTTACTACAGTTCCATATAATTAATTTAGTCCTCTTTGTCAAGAATATTGTGTCTAATACATGTTCTAAAACAGCAGGGAATGTTTCAGGAATTTACGTATATTCCGGATAATATGGAGTTTCCCATCGGCCTCTGACCGATATAAAACATTTAATTCACATTTATTGGGGGGGGGTCACCAACGTACACTAAGTTAGCATTGATTCGTGTTCAGAGGTAAAGTAGTATTGTTACTTAGAATGTATCGATTTCCCCGAATAAGTTCAATGTAATATCTTTGGCGGTTACAGCTTATTTTATAAAGGTGTAACTTATGCCAGAGTATGATGTTTTAGTAGAATTTATGATTATTTTTTCACCAGATTTGGAAATTGATTGGATGATTAAAAGTCATTTTTAACATAAACAAATTTTTAATCTTTAGATAAGTTTCATAAGTTCCATTGATTTATTAATTTGTGAAGTAGGTGTGATTCAAAGATCTAAACGGGAAATTTTATATTTCTAGTTGCAGTATTCCTTAATTAGCGAGATGTTGATACTTTAAACAATATCAGACGCACCTTTAAACATGACTGCATAGGCGTGAAACATTTACAGAAGGCGAGTGCACTTTCCCCTTCATTATTTGTAGTTCAATCAGCATAATAGTACATTACTGCAAGAAAAAAAAGCTTCATGAATCCATCTACTTTTAACGAATAAACGAGTAAACGAATAGCATGATGACAATTTGATTATTTTTAAAAGAAATACAAGAACATTTTCCATAAAAGTAACATGAATGTAGCATATTAATAATAATTTTAATATGTACAACATTTGCTACATTGCGGCGTTGCAGTGATACCAGTTGACAAATTAACCAGCTCGATAGCGAGAATATTACACTTCGGTCAATATTATTTTTAGAAAGAAAAGTACACATGTCACTTGTGAAAGTAGCCGTTACAAGTATTTGTATAATAATACGCAAGGAAAATCATTGATTCATATGTATTATTAAATATTCCATTTGTTTTCATTCGTACCGTTTAATTTCAAGAATACAGTCCATTTGATAAAATTTGTGTGTATGGCAATAATGGTATACATCGCCAATTAATGATAGCACGCACGGATTTTTTCTCTCATAAAGGACCAAGCTATATACTTTTATTTGTCTGGTTGACACCGGAATTTTGGTTTTGAACCGCGACAATTGTGTGAAATGGAGTCAAGGATTATTTATGACAATCCAGTAATTCTATAATAGTTCACAGACTGTCTATAGAGAGGAAAATGTCAAACTTCAAAACACTTCAAAATTTCGTTTACGTAATCAAAAATTTTCATCTGGCGCAAATGCAAACTTATACAAGGCCGAAATCACCAATGCCAATTTTGTCCCGTGCATCTCGCTTCTTCGAGTTTTTCCTAAAATTTAAGGTGGATGACTTGATAATGGTCCGGTTTTTCAAATGATATTTTCTCCCTCACATGGATGATAGAACTGCATCACCAAAAACATCTGATTACAAATTAATTTCAAGTTAAATTGTTCCAGCTGTTTTGGATAGTAGAAGTAAACATGTGTACTAAAATGGCCCATAAATGGCCCATATAGGCCAGTGTGTGTAAATTATGTAGCCGACCACATTTAGAGATTTTTTTGTGTTCGTAATTCCAAAAGGAAACATTTCCTGTGCCTAAATTTCACTGGGGTAATGAAAAGAATATGAACTTTCTTTTGATACTAAAATCAATTTGGATGGAAGGGACGAGGTTGTCGATAGGGTCACCCACCTTTAAACACTATGAGTTACAATATGCTCATCCACCAAGGACACAGTTCAGTGGGTTGTACTTGTACATGCATTGACATGAACTGACCTTGTGTGATCTGGGTATCAAATATCATACCCCAAAACCAGGGGGTGTATTTTCTAAATACACTGGTGAATGGAAGGTACTGAACTGTGCCAAGGAAACTGAGATTTTACCTGCTCATAGTGAAAAGTGTGTTCGAAGAGTATGTATGCCTAGCCTTCCGGATGTTGGGGTGTATTGAATACGTCGCTATCTTCAATTTACATAGATTATGCAAGACCACTTGCAGTCTAACGCAGAGCCCAATAAAGCGCCAAATGCACATTTTGCTGCATTAATAGTTGCAAATCCCTTTGACCGTCGCTATTTACGAATATGTGAGCATGGATAAACGCATTGCCCCTGATTACAGTGCCCCTTCCACAGAAGGTAATATGATGAATGGTTTTCTGTTTGCCCTTCATACCATCCAAGCATGCGAAGAATATAATACACGTACTTGGTTCACCTGAACATTTCAGCCATTTCTGCAGGTAATTGCATTTTTGGGTTGATCTGGATGTAGGATGTAGGAAGTTAACTTATTAACCTCCCATGCAAGCCCCTTAGTATCCTTTTACGGAAGGTATATTATGTTGAATAGACTTTTTTGCCCTGCAGATCATCCAAGCATACGAAGGATACAATGTATCCACTTGGTCACCTGAACATTTCATATTTCTGCAGGTGATGCTTTCGTATTTTCTGCATGTTTGGGTTCTTCTGTTAAATTAACATCCTGTGCAATAGCTTATTAATTACAGTAGTAACTGTATCCCTCCCGTTTAAAGTAATACACTGTATATGCATATATCCTTTTAAAATATGCTTCTAACTTGCCCGGGGTCAATGATTACAATGTCAATAGGGGTTCTTTAAAAAATGATTGACCTCTAATAATCCTTGATGACATTTGGCCCATTTTGTCAACATCTATAGAACACTCTTTACAGCCAATCTTTATATTTATTCGTAGATGGGTAAAACGTATCTAATGCTAGCTTATGCTTGATTGGTTCGTAACTTGCATGGGTCACCAAGCTCAACCATAAAGGTCCCAGGAAATACAAATAGAATTGATGTGGTTTGTGTCAAGTCTACAAGGAGGGACCAGAAAGCAATTCAATATTTGGGTTGGTGATGACATCATTGGTGACCATTGATTTTTCAGAGAGTAATAGAAAATTCCAGGTGACTGGTGTGAATCTATTCATGACACTGACTGAAAATCAATAGTTTCACTAATGATGTCACTGGTGGTGTATTCCTTTTTTTATGGCCCTGTTTACTGGAATGGAACTTCCCATTAAGATTTGGCGTAGGTTTATCATCTCATTTCCTGGGACCGTTAAGCTTTAAACAGATTCTATACACAAAGGGTCAAAAGTCGCAAAATGTCATTGGAAGTAATTTCATAAAATGTTAACTTTATGGACTTGTACTCTTGTACGCATTGACAAATGGACTTTTTGGTACAATGATAGAACATGTTATTCTCTAGCATTTGACTTATGCTAATGGTCTCATAACTTGGATTTCTCTCTTTTATCAAAACAGAAATGTCCGTTACGAGTTTATAATGGTCAAAAAGATATCTCACACACATCTTATAATATGCTGCAAGTGACTTATGTATAATGGAATCCAATAGAAATTATAAAATCAACGCGAAACGACCACGGAATTTGAACATCATGAAAATGAACAAGTCTTAATTGTAGGATCGATCGCTCACTCGAGAAATCTCTGATCGGGCCGCTCACCGAACGCTTATCTGATATCGTGGTCAATATTCACAAGATCGAAAAACAGTTCAACGACGCAGTGGTCGTCGCGTAAAAAAAACAGCGCTTGTTTTGGGCGAGTCAACTATACGTATGTCCGTGTGTCCAAATTTAATTTCCTTTCCAACGCTCAGGTTAAAGCATTCGAGTCTCCACTACAAATAGATGAAAAGGAGCTTCTTGTTCCATAAGCCAATTCTGTTCAAAGGGCAGGCCATAAATATCCGAGTTTGATGCCCATGGCAATGAGGGTTGTACAAGTGTCCTGTCAACAGCAAAAATCTATTTCATTCAAAAGGGCCGCCATTGTTTTATGAAAAACTGCCATTGTTAATTTGATTAGGCCTAGAGATAGGAACTTTAAACCACCACCAACCCCTTTTTCTTTCTTTTCACTATTATCCGTTGGTCCTTCTTTTGTGTCAACTCCTCCATTATAGTTATGAAAGCAGTCAGAGACCGTTATTTAACTTTAAGTTCCCAAGGGGGGGGGGGGGGTGTTCCATAGTAACCGCAACATTTGAAGTTTTTTTTTTTTTTGCGATTTCTCGTTTACGCAATCAAATTTTTTTCAAGGAGTTTTTTTGCTAATTGTCTGATTATGAAGCGCTCTCCTGATACTAAAAAAAAATCAATCCTCCCACGGCTTCATTAGAATAATTAGGCGGGGTCCCTAGTAACCCCCCTCCCTGTGGGCACTAACCTGAATTGATAAATCAAGAATAGTTTACTAATTAAAAAACATAAAGTAATAAATCTTTTTTTTTGGGATTTAAATTATTTGCGTAGATATATACCTTAGGAGGCAATACTTAATAATTAATAATACTTAAATCAAAAACTCTTTTAATATGTTGATGCACAATTTTAATTTTGTCATGACGCGCTCTTAACACTGTGTAAGTCTATGGGAAAAATAAGGTTGATTTGGAAGTTTCTGAGAACAATACAGGATGGTATAAATTTGGCTATATTATGGCAAATGATTATTTTTAATAATTGTTATCCTAGAGTCGATATAATGAATTATTTTTTGGACCTTATATTGGAGTTGCTGAGGATGGAAATTTGCGGACCACTCTTCTTCTTCGGGAGTGGGACAATGTCCAAATTGTCCATAGGTCATAGGTCAAAGTTCGATTTCAATTTTTATTTTGGGTATGGGGGTCTTCCTGACCCCATGTACTTGTGTTAGTGTCATGATCAAACTCCATGGGAACTGTGGTTATCTGGGTTGGGGTCCCTAGGAAACCCCCCCCCCCCTTGGCACTAACGGAAGTTTTTTTTCGCTTTGGCACTAAGTGGTTAAAAACCAATGAATATTTCATCAAGATTTATTTTTCTGTAGACACTGTCGGGAGAAAAATAAAAACCTGACGAATCAGGCCTGGACGAATATTCATGGTTAAACACTAAACAGGCCACTTGAACAAACGGAAAATTCCAAGAAAACCTAGCTTTTCAGTTGATACCATGAAAGAAAAAACAATAGTGGAAAGAAAAGCTTATTGTTAACATCGGATAACACATAATATGCTTTGTTAAGTTTATCTGTCGATTACGATTCAGCCAAAGTGGTGATTGCCCGGAGCGATTGAAAGCTATTTAATTAAAGGGACGCTCGAAATATTTTTGCTCTTTAATAAATTGTTGAAATAAACAACGATGAAAGAACTGGTGATTCAACAAACTTATTTGTGATTGTCGGATTACCCTCTTCTGTTTAGCTAATAAGCTAGTGATTCAAAGTATGGAAATCTTCAAAAAGAAAATTATAATAGTCAATAATTATATAATATTAAAAATTTAAAATGTTTGCTTTTACTTTAAAATTGTTACAATTGACCATAACTACCCGTCTCCCTCACTAATTGTAGGGAGATGCGCTATGACGCCCAGTCCTCCTGAAACGTCGGACACTTGGTCCTATAATGCGCCGTCCGTGACACTCGCGTCTCTATAAACGTTCCGCCCGTCGGTCACTTGCTCTAAATCTAAAACAAGAACTACAAAACCCCTGTTCCCAGGGCCGGTGGTCCCCGGGGATCCTCCAGGGGTAAAATCATATTAACCTGATTGAAACATTACACCATTAATCAATAATTTAGGTGAGGCCCCGCCCTACAACCACTTTTTTTTCGACGTCGTAAGAGCCCAATGAAAAATTGCTGATAACATTTCCCGCACTTTCTCTCATACTTCTGGACCATTACAGACCCCTCAACATAAGTTGTCGCTGAAAAGGAAGAGAAAGCTTGGCTGACAGAAGAGAACGTGAAGGAGCCAGTGGGATTAGTCCGAAACAAAAAAATAGCAATATGTGCTAGACAGAAAGTTAGATATCCGGATTGTAATTCATCTACAAATTTGCATTTTTGATTTAATTTCTACAGCCGTCTCAAACATGGTACAATAAAAATAATTTGTTAACTACGAAATTTCAAAATAAGTCATTCTACTTGGCATAATATTAAAGAAAAGAGGAACCGGCTTTCCAATAGTGTTTGCAAGGGTGCAAAAAGGGCGGGAGATGGGGAGCGCCGCTCACCAGGAAGAGAGACCTGAATTGAGGAAAGGCGGAAAAAGAGGGAAAAGGAGAGGAAAAGAACAAAATAGAAATGAGGGCAGAGTTACCTGCCTGAATGTCTGTAGAAAAAAAGAACTCAAGATTAGATAAGAAACCTGAAGGAAAGTGAGGAATATTTGTTGTAAGTAGTTTGTGGAAGAATGTATTGGATATCAGAGAAGGCAAATATATGCATGGTACCAATAGGTGAAAAGATGAAGGCAGTGTGCTTGAAGTGACAGCACCAAGCTGAGGAAATGATGCTGGGGATAAAGAAAAGACAGGTTTAATAATAATGAGAAGGAGGAGACAAATAAAGAGAAAAATAAAGTTAAAACACTGAAAGGGATGATAAAGAAGGAAAGAGAGTTTTATTTTAATTTGTTGGAGTAGTAAACTAAGCTTAGATGAGTTAAAATTACTATAGGCTAGTAAAAATGGGAGGACTTCTATGTAGTTTTTGCACAATGGGATTGTAGAAACCAAAGAAGGAATGCACTCAAATCTGAGGAAATTAAAATATATGGATCAAGATTCAAGATTCATTTATTCAGCCACAATATCGTACGTGACAAGAAATGTATTAATACAGTATATTATATAATAATACATAAAGTATCAATTGTAATCTGTGCTAAGATGAACAGGTGAGGGATATGATATGCTAGGACCAGTAATGGACAAACCGACAGGGCTTATAGTTTTTGCTGGCCCTGTAATCCATACAAGTAAAATATACTCAATATTACAATAACGACACAAGTAAGGGATGATATAAAATATTACATAGGTAAATATACATAACAAAAAACAAACAATAGATCTAAGCTAAACAAACACTTCACGGGAATACAGGATACGGGAATTGGACAAGAAGGACAGACTTTTCAACATGTCCTGCTGAGGTATGTAGTACTATTGCATAATGAGGAAGCAGAAGTAGAGGTAGAGGTGAAGCAAAAGTAAGGAGTAGATAATTATAGAAATGAGATGAAGAATAAAGTGAGGAGAAAAATAAGGACTGGGGGAGTAATTCATTAAGAATTGTATTGGTTGATGAAATGTTTTTTTTAGTTGAGCTTTAAAAGTATTTTTGTTTGTAATTGGTGTGATGGATTCTGGAAGATCATTCCAAAGTTTTGCGCCGTGATACTGAATAAAGTGCTTTTCAGAGGAAGATTTTGGGAGGGGAAGATGACGTTTGACGGCTTGTCTGGTGTTATAGCTGTGGATTTGTCTGTTTGTAGTAAAGTAATTGCTGAAGTTCGGAGGTAAACGATTGTTGTGATAGTCAAACATGAAGAGCGCTGTTTGAAGTTGGTTGAGTTGCTCTAATTTAAGTGTTTTCAGTGAGTGAAATAATGGCAAAGTGTGAGTTCTGGGGTGAGTTTGTGATAGTGCGAATGGCCCATTTCTGTGTGATGTTTAGTTTGGTGAGTCGTGAATGATAGTTGGAGGCCCGGATGATGTTACAGTAGCTAATGTATGGGAGAACTAGTGTAGTCTGGAAGGTGG
This sequence comes from Ophioderma brevispina, assembly GCA_023653785.1. Lineage (NCBI taxonomy): Eukaryota > Metazoa > Echinodermata > Ophiuroidea > Amphilepidida > Ophiodermatidae > Ophioderma > Ophioderma brevispina. The sequence goes on along the minus strand of JAMKCH010033745.1, from coordinate 149,734 downwards.
TGTTTAACTCTGTAGATTGTACCAATTGCGTGAGACGCTTTGGTAGTGACAGAGTTGATGTGTTCATTCCATGTTAGTTTGTCGTCGATTGTGATGCCAAGAAATTTGGTTGAGTGTACCTGGGAGATTTGATTTGATTGTGATTTGTGTTGTGTGTAGAGAAAAACATGTAGTTAGTTTTTGAAACGTTGAGAGGGAAAGTTTGTTAGCCCGAAACCAGTCAGTGATTTTTGCGAGTTCGTGATTCATGTTGTTAAAAAGTGCATTAATGTTAGGGTTTGAGAGAAAAAATTTGTGTCATCTGCAAATAAGATTAGTTTTAGTGTGTTAGAGATGTTGGTGATGTCATTCATGTAAATGATGAAAATTAAGGGTCCAAGGATTGAGCCTTGCGGAACGCCAACTGTGATAGGTTTGATGGATGCGATGGAGTGTACGTAGACTGATTGTGAGAGGTTTGTTAAGTAACTCCTGAACTACTCCAAGGCTACTCCGCGGACACCGTAATGATAAAACTTGTGAAGAAGAATGTTGTGGTCAATGGAGATCCAGGAATACCCCATGGTGTGGAGTTTATTTTTAGTGCAAGGTTGAGGTTGGTTGTTAGTTCAAGGAGTGCCATGTAAGCTGAGCGTTTGGGCCTAAAATCGTATTGCTCATCGACAAGAATGCTGTGCTTATTGAAGAATGTAGACAGACGTGTGTACATGATTTTTTTCAAGTAGTTTTGAAAAAGATGGAAGAACAGAAATGGGCCTGTATTTTGCAATGTTATGTGCATCTTTGGTTTTGTAAATAGGAATGACTTTGGCTGATTTAAGGTGATCTGTGAAAGTTCCGGTGAGAAGTGATTGGTTAAATATGTGCATCAGAGGCGATATGATGTTATCATATGATTTGTTAGCAATCCCAGGAGAAAAACACACCAGCAACCAAACAACAATAATGGAGAAAAAGAAAACAAACAAATAAACAAAATACAGGGACGTGCGTTTTACAGGCAGTAGCCTGAAAAATGGCCTTCCGTTACTCAACATTTCCGCAAGTTTATTTTCATTTTGGAGGCTTTTTAGTCCAAATTCACGCACTTTTTCAGACCGTTTAGACTTTACTCTTCATCCCTGAAAATAGAAGAAGGGGAAAGATTACTGAAACGTGTCCTTAAAAATTAGTTTACAAAATCTGCGAAGAATGAGATTATTTAATGCAAATGTTTGTATAGACCACTGTGGTGTAATTTCTGTCCGTTTATGGACAGAAATTAAGATGCTATCTCTACTTTTTTATGTAGGTCGGGGGAAGAGGTTGTGGATCACGAAATGTCACTTTAACGTCCAAGTTTATTTTGTTTTGCTTTTATTATTACAGTGTTCATCTTATGTGCGTACGGAGATGACGTTCGAAGTATTCTATTGGATGCCTTAGATCTTGGCATGCTTAACGGAGACTATGCATTCTTTACAAATGAAGTTACGTGGCAGAGTAGAGAAGGTTCAATAGGTTGGATGGGAGAAGATGGTCGCGATGAAGACGCATTTAGAGCTTTCGTAGGTAAATATATAGCTAATTAGTTAAACATAAAGTCTGGTATTCTGAAAGGGAGACTAACTTTAGTCCTGAGTTTAAATCAGGGTTAGTCCTACAAGTGTGGACCTTTTTCCCTTTCAAAATACTGTGAAAGTTAAATGTAACGGGTGAGAAAATTCCTCATGGATGGGCTGGAACAGCCCATCCATGAGGAATTTTCTCACCCGTTACAGCCACTTTCAGAGTATTTTGTAAGAAATAAGGTCCCCTCTTGTAGGACTAACCCTAGTTTAAACCCAGGTCTAAAGTTAGTCTCCCTTTCAGAATACCAACCATAGACTGTCGGAAATAACTGTACGTAAAGATTTGACAATTCACTAATAATTGTTACAATGAAACAGTTACATATGCGTAAACACATCTAAGTAAAACTTAGGTAAAATGTGCCGATGTCATGACTTTGAGAGTCCTATAATGAAGGCTGCTCGCATTTTGTTCCTGTCTACAAGGTCACACTTTATTCCGTATATGGAAGCCAGGACACTGTATTGTGGTGGCGGCTGTCAGTTTCTCTACACCTTTCAACCTTCCGATAAATAGACGACTGTCCTATCCACAGACCACCAGTCCCCACTGATCATAGAGTGATATCCGCGGAGCTAATACCAAAGCAAGCGTATAAATTACGGACAACAGAGGAATACGGAGAAACTTGTGCACGAGATCGTCATGTTCCTAATGTTTATTAACAACACATTTGTTTGATTGTTCTTCCTTTCACAGGAATTCTTGATGTAAAACTACTAAAACCAGAAACACCGGAATACTTTGCCTTCGAAAAGGAAGTGCGCAACAGAACACTCGAACCACCCTTTAACTATAAGATTCCTGAAGATTCAAAGGTACAATCAATAAGCCACTTTGCATTGACTTAACTATTTTCATCTTGATTAGACTTTGATTGTCAAATTGCACTTTTCATTTCTGAAATGCGTGTGTTGCTTCTGTAGTTCATCGTCTTTCCTGTTCTTGGTCCAATGATTTTCCTTCTCTATTATTTTCTTCTATCACGTCTATAAAGATTTCATAATCGTCATTTCAAAATGTGTATCTACATTAGCAGCAACACAGTAATTCGTAATTTTGTTCGGGTCCGATCCTCCTCTTGCAGTGGGTTTCTACTTTCAGTATCTTGCTTTTCTTTTCCTTGTTCTTTTGACGTATTTGCTTACCGAATGTAAAGTATGTGCTTTTACGAACATTCTTGTAATTGTTTGTGTAACCTTTCATCACTAAACTGATATAAAGGAAGAGCAACTCGCTCTTAGTGACTAATCTGCACATTGGATATGCTTTTTCAGCTCTATCTGGAAGCAGCCTTGATATACGACGCGGTCTATCATTATGCCATCGCACTGGAGAAGGCTCTGTCAGAAGGAGTGGATCCTGATGACGGATGGGGAATCAGTAGACGATTATTTAATCTAACCTTTAAAGGTTAACTTAATTTCACTTTTAAATATTGTGTACGGTGTTCACTTTTTACAAAGGTTGTAAATAGCATTTCCGCAAATACCGTTTCCTTCATCTCAATTTCTTCCTCATCATCTTTGTCATCATCATTATCACCATTATCACTAAACTTTTAAAACACAATTACTTCTCTTGTGATACCTTTGCTACGAAGTCGTCGTCTAATTTGTTTGTTTTCTTTAAAATAAATTAATAAATCAGGAATCGACGGTGACATTGTAATCGACCACCGAGGTGACAGAAGACCTAACTACATGCTGGAAAATTTCCATTCTGATAAAATTGTTGCCGTTGCCCAATTTTATAACAGGTACGTGATCCTTTTACCTTCAATCATGTCAACGTTGATGACCATATCATCCTTCACATAATCAAGTAACCATTAAACCTTGACGCGCAATATTACTAATAGATTTCAAGGTTATGATTGCTTTTTTTAATATATGAACACGTTTGAGTTACTAGGCCGAAATTGCATTAATGACACCGACGTAACGTTTTCTTTTTTGATGTAATGGAGGCGACAGTATTTACACTGCGCGAGAATTTGAACGCAGGCCTGATACATCACAATATTTTATACATACGAAAAATAGCCAGGTGCATACATTTGCTAAGTAAATCCACAGGGACGATGCTATATCACGCTCTCAGATATTTTAAGAAGCCATTAGATTTAACACAATTTATGCGTCACGAAAAACCAGGATTGTAGGGCCAGTTTCGGTAGCAGCTCTCTGTTATTCCCGACCTGCAGAAAAGGGTATCCTCTTTAAATGTTCATATTGTAAACGATATCCATTAGGGTGAGATAGGTAGATGAATGAACAATGCTGAAACAACTTTCTGTAATACTTTACTCTCAGGTATAAGAAAGTAAATCTTAAAATGGATGTAACCAAAAATATCGGAACACATGGATTTTGTTAAACTAACTACAAAAAACATTATTTGGGGTTATGATTTAAGAATCGGTTTCCAGTGCTACAAGTTTTGACACGGACTGTATAAGTTCGTTTAAAAAAACGATGATCTAGCTATCTCCGAGTAGTCTCGAGTCAACGCTTAAAATAAACGAAGAATGCAAACATAGCAAATGTGAGCTAAAGCAACCGGATATCAGTAATGCATCTGGGTATATTTGGAAAGCTTTAATGACACTGGGCATACCTAGAATTAGACTATGCCAAAGTCACTCTTTAATGTATTTTAAAGTAGCATGTTTTTCGTTTAATTTAAATTTTGCAAGGACTGTTTTTGTTTCATTTATTTCTAATTTTGTTCGACTACATTTCTGTGCAAATGTAACAATCATAGACCGAGTTACATTTCTTTGAACGGCCACTTGCTTCATCTACAAAATACACAACAGTATTATAATTAATACCATCAAGATACCAAACCATATATGTACAAGGTGTCTCCTATCCTGATATGTGCGCCCACCTATAGTTTTGCAATATCGTACCTATGAACAAGATAGATATGTTGGTAGTGTCGTCTGCATTCTCAGCATGAACAATAAACAAGTGGTCTCTGAAGTCGACAAGTCCGAATTAAACTGCGATTGTTTCGTCTCAACATCAGGGCAGATACGCGCAATTACACAAGGGCTACGCAGTAGTTGGTATCTGCCTTCTACCGACTATATTTAGGCAGTTCAGTTACCTATTACGTAATCGGTGACCGATCTACTGCACTGAACGTGTGTGTGAGTGGTGAGTAGAGAACAAACACTCTACAGAAATCATCAATTTAATTCAAAATAATGCTAATCCCAATGTCATTCCCACTCAAATATGTTGTTGCAGCATATCTTCCCTCTAACATTCTAAAACGGAATCGAAAAATAAGATGTAGGTTGGTAGCTATCGCGTGAGATACCTTGATAAGTCATCTCACAAAATGAGCAAGTTTTCGAGCACCTTTCAACGCCCCATTGGAAACGCATGGTAAACATAGACCACGCCGCTTGGCACCACTTTTGATGAGTTTAGCATTTAAATTGACTAACGGTGACTGACGAAATGTGTAAATCCGAGCGTTGTGACTGGTTACAGGCCTTCAGAGTGTGAGTTTTTTGGAAAGTTCTGATGACAAGCTACAGCTGGGTGTTTGCTGATTGTGAATCAGATGTGTGGTTGCTGAGATATGGATTTTTGAAAAATTCGCGATTTTTTTTCTCCACAACGAAAATATTTCCAGAAAATCAACAAGGCACTGGCGTACCCAGGGGGGCTTTGGGGGCTAAAGCCCCCCTCAAAGTTCTCAAGAAAAAAGAGGAAGAAAGAAAGAGGAAGGGAGAAAGAAAAAAGAGGAAAAGAGAAGGAGAAAAGAAGAGGAACGTGGTACATTTATTTGATTTTTTTCATGCAAATGCGGATCAAAAAGTGTCGGAAGAATTACGCAAGGAAAGGCGTTTTCAGGTCTTTTTACCCTAAAACCTCAGGAGCTTCCGGGGGCTCTGCCCCCTGGACCCCCGCAGGGGAGACCCCACCAGGGGCCCTAAGGCGGGCTCCTGGACCCCACCCGTTAGTCGCTCCGCTCGATCCGCTCGCTTCCCTCTCATGGTTCGAACATCTTTAGTCAAGCCCCCCTCAATAAAATTTCCTGGGCACGCCTATGAGATATGTTAGGTTACATATTGATCAAAGAATTCATGTATTTTTTACAAACCAATTTGATCACTAACAGCGCTCGGAAAAGATATGAGTAATGCGTAAAGTGCCACCAAGAAACCAGCTTGCACGCCAAACTTGATGCTTGAAATGGCAACACTATTGCGGCATGTGGCGCTCACGTAGCGGCGCTGTACCTTAAAGAGACATGAGGAGATTTCAAGAATGAAGCGCCCCCATTTTTTTCTAACCCGGGTTTTTGCATATTTGGAATGCTTTCCAATGTATTAGATCACACCTGAAGTGAATAAGCCGAATACGCCGTCTTTATGTAATAATATGATGATTTAGTACTTTCTGTGAAAGTCAAAGCACGGTGTTCTATGGGGACAATTACTATAGTCGGGCAAGTTCAAAACAAGGTTTTCCGTTTCTTTTGTACTTGTTTGTCCAATAAACCTTCGGAACGTTCTTGGTAGGTGGTCTACAATCGATCCTGTGCAATTTGAGAGAAATTTGCATCCTAAAAAATCTCCTCCTGTCACTTTAATGACAGTTGTGACGTAAAGATCGCAAAATATATAGTTTGTTTTTCAGTGAAATATGATGTAATACATGCCTATATGACATTAAATTATCCGATTGTGCCGTTGTTGTGGGGAGGAAAGGCCGCTTTCGTAGCGAGGTATGGGCTTCGATGTAGGATGAAGCATTTATAAAACCAAATGCATGTCCATTATAAATCTGCCGAAATTTTACACTTGTTTGATCAGACCTTCTGTTCTGTCCTTATAGCAGGTCCCTCAATTGCTTCTTGAAGGATATGCTTATTAATTACATTAGGGGACGGGGCATGCATTATTTACACCATGAGAAATGAAGGATTTAATTTTTTTGGCGAGAAAGGTCGCATTCCCTCCTCGCTTCCGTTAAAAAAAGAAAAGTTGAAAGCTCATTGTTCCTCCTCGCTTCTTGATGAAAAATTTCATGTTGCACTCTCTCGCTTACAAATTTCTTCGCATTCCCCTCAATTCCTCGATTCCCCCTGCGCAAATAATGACCCTGCCCTTAGTTAATTTTCACGGGGGGTTCACTCCAACGTGAAATCCATAGGGGTGTAAGGCTAGCGATTTCAAACCCGGAGGCATTCGGTAACATGGAAAAATAGAGTTCTTTGGGTGAGAGACAGCCAAATTGCCCATAAATAGGTGTTATTTGAACAAAAAATATCCTAAATTCTAAAAAAAGTCGAAATTTTAAAAAAAGTAGGGTTATTTTGGTGTCAATTTTCAAAATTCTCCAAAAAATAGGGGCCTTTGAGTGAGAGTGGCAAACCTTTAAAAATATGGCATCTTTGGGGGACAATGATGCTGAAAATGGGGGTCTAAACAGCTTTATATACATTTTGGGCATTTTAATAAAAATATGTAAATTAGGTCATGAAATAAATTTTCAACTTTATGTACAAAGTTGTGTTTGTACAGGTAGGAAGAAGAACGCATTAAAATTACAGATTGATAGCTTGTAAACTTCCTACAAAATGCAAAATTTAATAAAAAAAAAACCTCAAATATGCTCATTTTTGCAACAATATGCAAATTAGGCCTATGTAACATTTCATACAACTCACTCTCTTCATAGTTGTGTTGGTAAAGGTTTGAAGGGGAAGCCATAAACATTTCAGACTGATAGCTTGTAAACTTCTCACAAAATGCAAGAAAATAACAAAACTCTTAAATTTTGCACATTTTTGGTTAAAATAATTATGTTTATTAGGCCAATTTAAGAGCATTAATTAGGCTCATTTGGTTCATAATTATGTTTGTTTATGCTCATAGAAAAATTCCTAAAATTTTCAGATTGTTTGCATTGTGAGTTTTTAAAATTGCAAATTTTGCTCATTTTTGGTCAAAGTATGCTAATTAGGGTAAAGTAAGGCTATCGAATAGACTCTGTTGCTGCTAAATTCTGTATATGAGTGTATTAAGAGAAAATCCTGCAAGTTGCAGAATGATAGTATGTAAGTTTTTCTTAAAGTACATCTATATTAAGAAATGGTTATTTTCCTTTTCATTGAAAAACATAAAATTTAAAAATTTTTCCTCAAAAATTATTCAAATTAGTTGGTAAATGGAGAGATAAATACTTGTAATGTTATGTAATCTGTAGGTACATATATCAGGAACATAACCTAAAAAATCAAGTGTATCCCTTTTATCGTTTAGATTCTGTACATATTTTTGTGTTGAAAGAGGACACTACCATGGTGCCATGGCAAAATAAAGAAAATAAAAGACTTGACCTTTGACACTTGTTCTCCAAATGACTGTTATGTACGAGTACAAAAAATTGAATACATTTGCAACGGAATGTCCGATTTCAAAAATTCGAAGTGTTCTGAGTTGCTGAAGAGTCTCTCTTTCACATACAATACATTTTAAACCCACGGATGCAGACACTTATATTCACCTGAACTGCCTACTATATTGAAATAAAACTGTTCAGTGAACGTTCGCCTAACCCGAATAACCTTGCTTTTTTTACAGAAAATCAGGTCGGGAAAAGTACACAATTTTGGGATGTTGGCGTGTTTTTGAATGTATGAGATAATCTAGATCCTAAAACTAATGTCAGCTAGTAATATACTTTATCAGTGTTCCATTCTTTTTTACAGAGATTGTCCAGAAGGTGAGACGTCCTGGTGAGTTGATAATTTCGTCTTTTTTATCAATTTATTTATTTATTTTGTTTAATTTCATCAATGTTAGAAGTTGTTTTCTTTCTTTTTCCTGGATCATTAAAGTTAGTAAGAGCTTTTTTTCATTTTCTTGAGTTACTGTCAATGACAACAAGAACTAGCAATGTGTAAGGGACCAAATCAATACTCACCTGGCGGGCATTTTCCGGTTCTGCCCGGTTCCAGGCGGTTCATTTAATCCGTTCAATCTTCTGAATCAATCCGATTAAGTAATTCAGCAAACTCAATGAATTAATTGAACCGCGCGGAACCGGGCAGAACCGAAAACGCCCGCCAGTTGAGTATTGAATTAATCCCTAAGCTGTAGTGGTCAGAGTTTGAAAAAGGCAGGACAATTGTAATGTTGGAGGTACAATTATCCGCAGAAGTGAGTAGGAGAATGGGACGCGATAGAAAGACTCTGGGAATGTGGCGGGCCAGCTTTCTTCAGACAAGGAAGTGTGAACGGGTGAAAGGCTTTGGAGTGCGCCCAGTAAAACATCGGAAGTAGATAATCGTGTTATTACCACTATTGTCAAATGGGGTGGATTTTCTCCTGCTCCTGCTAAGAAATACAGACATTTATGGCAAAATGCAAAAATCACCCAACCGGGAGTCTCATACACTAAGTCCGCAACATGCTCAATACCGCCTGAAAAGGTTTAAGAGAAATTTAATGCCTGGGACAACATTTTGTTCACTGATGAAATTCTGTTTTGGAGGATAACTTCGGAGAGGTTTCTATGGCGGAGGATCGGTGATGGTCTTCGGGTGGTATATTACATGGAAAGGAAGCACAAGGATCATAACACTAACTGCTACATTAATGGGAAATTGAGGAAGGTTTAAAACCTGTAATTCTTTCATCAATAAGGGAAAACGAAGACCTTGTCTTCCAGCTAAACAACACCAGACTACATACAACACTGCATACAGCAAGAATTACTGACGTTTTGGTGACAACACAGCGTTTGTTTTCATGACCAGCTCAGGTCAGCGATCTTTCAGCCACTGAACTCATCTCAGAGCTAACTTGTGCAATTACATAACAGGTGCCAATATTTATCCATTATCCACACCGGCACACTACAGGGCTAAATGAAAGCCTTTACCATTGAGTGTTATCAGAGCTTCTTTCTCCAGTGCATAGTGCGTTAGTGTCCACTGTAAAATGGGCCGCGACCTTTTTTTTTTTTTGTACTCCCCAACCGAATCATTGTGACTTGACTACATGCATAAGTTTGATCGTATGTAAATGATTCCCACCTCACAGGGCACCATCCAATAACTGATCAATGACATGCATGGATGAGTGATTCCACACATGTGTGCATGAACATGCGAGTAGGCCTGTTTTGACACATGGTTGGAAGGCCTTGGTAGAAATGGTCGTTTCATATTTTTCAGTATATGTAGGTCAACCAAATTTACACCACCTTATAGGATAAGATATCTTGGTTGTAGCTCACGAAGAGTATAGGTCTAACCGTTTGTCCATGGCGCACTATTGAATCTTGCACAGCAATCAACTGGTGATTTTTGCCCATAGAGTTAGCATTAACCCTAACCAAAAACTACCACTCTTTATAAATTAACCATTTTCGGATTTTTCGGGAATGTTCTATCTAATAAAATACATATGTTAGTGATGATAAATTCTACAATTGAGCTTTTTTTGTTTTTTTTACGAAGAAAATCCTTGAGCACGTTCCTCGCAACGACGTGAGTGTTCTCATGTCCTCTGCGTTAAGCACAGAGTCGCGTGACAGGGTCATATGCATATGGGATGCAAGGTGTGCACAGTGACTAGGGAAAATGGACAGTAACTGCAAGATGGTAAAACCCCAAAGAAATGACTACATTGATAAGCGTGGCAGACATACATATTTCAGGATAGCCTTACATTCTGTGAGTGTGAGGATATGTTTGAACGGCAGTGCATATTACATATTACATTTGTTCGTAAAATAATATATTGTTGCATTTTCTTTTGAATTATCCAAAGAAGGTTTTTGTTTTAATATTACAAATGAGATCAATTCATTACAATATTTGCATTTCTGTTTAAATTTGTGCATTTGATTGAAGATTGAATAAATCCCACATTTTAACAGGTTATTTGAAAAGATACGTAATGTTCTTCTTTCATTGATATCAAATGTTTCTTTTAACAAATCCTGCAGTGTGGGTGAATTTGTATCGCTGAACAGAAGTATCATCTGGTCAGGATGTGTGTACGAACAGCCACCGGGTGCACCGGAATGTGGATGGGACAACGAATTCTGTGAACCAACCCGCTCTCTCGTAAATGACATCTCTATTTTCGTAATGTGTATATTGTAATTTAAATACACTAGAAGTGTTTTTACCGAAATATCAAATATTGAAATTTGCAGGAATGCATTATATTTAAAGTATAAGTCTGTATAATTCTCATAAGTTACTTTTTTCCCAATTGAATGCCACGAAAAGGAAGCAAACGGCGGGTCTTCAAAGATATGACTATCCTCCATTCAATTATAGTTTTAGTCGTGTTAGTAAGTGACTAAAAAATCCTTTTTTGTGCTATTAGGTTGCTCTGGTCTTATCATTTGCAAGGTATGTGGGAGTACCCGTACTTGTTACAGACCTGTAAAATCTGATTTTTGATGATTTTTTTCGATTTTTATGATTTAGCAAATCACTGATAGTGGCCTTAAGGCTGTGTTTTAACTGCTGGTAAAATTGATTCGTGGATCAAAGCCCCACCCTCCAGAGGGATCTCTACATACAAAAGCTCAAATACATAACATGACAAATATTTTTTAAATTTAGCCAGCACATAGATATAAAAACCGCATTGATTCTAATTACAACACATTCACGAATAGAATTTTCTTTGAAATGGTTACCAATGCATGGTGAAAAGTAGAAAGTACTGCCTATAAAAACTAATTCACCGATTCAATAACAAATACCATCCACCCTCGCCCAATCCCTGTCCCTAAACTCAAGAGACTAATATCCTCTTCAGTCAACAACTGGCCCTTCTAGTCGCCCTAAAGCAAGGCCATATGTTGCATTGCTTTCACGTGATTAAGTAACGGATATGCATGATTGACTATACGGTAACGCGAATCGATAACATAATGTAATGAAAACCAAAGCATACGATAGCTTTACGATGACATCTGCAACAATCACTATTTGTTCTAATTGCTACAAATTGAACATATACCAGACCTCCACAGACCATGCGTTGTATATATATATTGTCCTTGCGACTTTCACCATATTTTATTTACAATTAAAGGGGGTTGCCCGATTTTACTCTTCCCCCCATTTTACCCCGCGCCCGTCAACAATTACATTTGTATCAGAAGAATCATCCTTGTCCTCCTCATGATCCTAATGCACATTTAACGACCTCAAACATGGATTGTTTTTGATCTTATGAACCCAAATGCCCTCCAATGTGTCCACCATACTAGTCACCCATACCTATATGGTCATTTGCACATTTTATATCACTATCCAAGCATTGATCTGATTTAAAGCATATTAATCCTACATTTTGTGGAAGAGCCGCCCGCCAATTTTTCAAATTGGGAGATTTTTTCACGATTGCATTGGTAACTGTCTATTAACCTATACCTGTGACCCGTTTAGCTCGAAAATGTCTATGTGTCACAAACGAAGGAATTTTGTACGAGAATATAATTATCGGGGATCCCGGATAAATAATACAACGGCTGCTGGAAAAACGTCCTTCCAATGTGAAATAGCCGGGAAATAGCGACATGTACTTGTCCCCGCTAATCCATTAGTGTTTTAATAGTTACGGCAAGTCAAGTTATAAGGTTATTTCTCGGTGGCACTATATCATAATGGACGGACATAACCGTATAGCATTTCCAGCTCTGGCCGTTAGTTCAATCTGGGATCCCCATTTTTTAGCATTCCTCGTTTCGGGTATAGTTTCCTAGACCAATTACCAACGTACTGTGCACCATATCAAATTTTGACAAATTGTGGCCGCTCTTCAAAATGAGCTAATATTGCTTTAACTAAAAAATGTGTAAACTGGTGCTTTTGGTGAGAGGCGTTTGAGAGAAAATATATGAAATTATAACCATGCATGATCCGGTAACTCGCCTTAAATATTTCACAGAACGAGTCTAGCGTTAAGACTTCAATGAGTGATTATATAGAGTTTATTCAGTCAGGTATATAATCCCATCATTGAAGATCTTGCTCAACTACGACTAGGGCAATGCAATATTACACGGATGAATGAACCTTTGATTTTGAATATAATTCTCAGTCTTTTTGTGTTTTTAAACTTTTAAGAGTAAGATATGGGATTATTGCATTTTGGATTAAAAATCTTATAATTTGTAAGACTTCATTGCAAATTGCACAAAACAATAGACATAAATATTGACATTCTTATTAAAAATACAAGTGGAATTGTTTTGAAAGCTGTATTAAGCATAGACCAATGTTCGCCATAAGGTTCACTTTCTATATCTATAAAACTATACCTTGTCGAGTCAAAAAAGTATACCACTTCCTTGATAGCTGTGTTATTCCATGTGACTAATATTTCAGAAGAATTTGTAACATTTTGATTAGAGTAAACTGCATGCCTCTTTTGATACAATTATGGGGCTACGGTGCATGGGTGACTGCAACAGGGGCCATTAACTGAAACCATGTCCTTGTGATTGCGCCAATGTACCGTGTGTCCCCAAAAAACGCAACACTTGGTGGCAGGCGGCGTAAGTTTTTGAACAAAAGCACGTGACCGCTTATTCTTTGTGTAAGGTAGATGGACTGTTTAGCTAATCTCGAAAAGTCATAAGGTAGAGTCACTATTTTTAAGATATGACCCCAGACATCAAGTACCCTGCAGGACCCATTTAAACCAAATTGGAGGCGCTATATAAGCCGACTCAGAGATTTCCTGAGATAGGGGCGCCCTCAATTTCCAAAAATATCGTGTTTTTTGCATGTACATTATAATGATTATAAAAAAGCAATTATTTATTTATTAAAAAAAACGTAATATTAAAAAAAAAAAACAACAACTTTGTTATAAAAATTCCGGATCACGAATTTTTGTTAATACACAGATCCTATGGGACACAATACTACACAAATAAAGTATTACTGCATCAAAACGAAAAATCCGATACATCTCAAAGTTTGCGGAATGGCATTTTTAGTAGTTTACCAATCTTTAGTTCTCGTTGACTATTTTTCATTATTACACAAAAAATAATATTTCGAAATCTCTGAGTCATACTTTACTACAACTACACATACGGCACTTTACGTTTTGCTCCCAGAACCCACTAATTCTGAATCTCTAAGTAACGTCGCACCACCATTGGTCCCCTTTTTAAAAGATAGGTGCTGCAAGAAATATTAACATATGAATGTGTCCATTGGTAATAACAGCTAAAAATATGTATTTTAACACACTTAAAAGATCGAATAGGAATGTATGATCAACAAACTCTTCGTAGGCCTATTGTTCAAATAAGACTGCATTGGATTAGAGATAATAATTCATCATCATTTTGTAACGGCACAAAGAGTTATCTTAACCCAAAATTTAAAGGCCGACTCAGAGATTTCCTGAGGTGGGTGCCCTCAATTTCCAAAAAAATCGTGTTTTTGGCATGTACACAATGCTTGTCCATATACTAATCACTGTGTGAAATTGCTAAGCTTAAATCGAATTCCTTCATATAGAAAATCACAACTTTGTTATAAAATTCCGGATCCGGAATTTTTGTTATACACAGTATCCTATGGGACGTAATACTACACATAAATGCTTACTGCATCAAAACGAAAAATCCGATTCATCTCAAATTTCGGAATTGTGCATATTAGGTTATTATCTTTAGTTCTAGTTGACTATTTTTCATTATTACACAAAAAAATAATATTTCGAAATCTCTGAGTCAGACTTTAATGACAGAATGAATAATTCTGATATTGTTATTGAGTTTTGTGTTGAAAACATAGGTTTTTACTTTCATAAAGTTGAAGCTAGTTGAGAATGTAACATTATTTTAAGTAATAAGCAAGTTGCAGCCCAACGCATTTATCATTTTATGTAATGTGGAGTTTGTCTATGACTTAGTCATAGTTTTATATCTTCTTGAAACATGTTTTATCACCAATAAATTAATGTTTTAATTAATGTTTTATTATTATCAGTTAAATAATAATAAAGACTGAAATACATTAGTGCTCGTTCACTGGTATCCACATTAACACAGCCTTCTGTGGCCCAGTGGTATTTCTCACGCCTAGAATGCGAGAGGCTCCGGGTTCGAGACCGTGTATTTTTCGTCTTTATTTAGTTCTGTGCTCGCCAGTTTCTCCGAGTTCTATATTACTATTTACCAATTTACTTTCTCGGGTTGTCTCATTACTTGATCCTCGGCGTGCCATTGCAATTGAGTTTAGCTTCGCCATAGGTTCTGCTAGAATGATGCATATAAGGTCTCCATTCTATATAAAAAATATATTACGGGGCAGCTTTGAAACTCTGATATAAAGACTGAAATACATTAGTGCTCGTTCACTGGTATCCACATTAACACAGCCTTCTGTGGCCCAGTGGTATTTCTCACGCCTAGAATGCGAGAGGCTCCGGGTTCGAGACCGTGTATTTTTCGTCTTTATTTAGTTCTGTGCTCGCCAGTTTCTCCGAGCTTCTTTATATAAATATTTACAAATAATAATAATAATAATTATGTAAATGCAATCATTTGACCCAGTAGAAGTTGTTCTGCAAGAAATTTGGGCAAGTAAATATTGATTGCAATCAATATTGCATTGCCATTCTTTTCTTCATTGCCAGTCTTGTTGTTAACCAGCTCCTCATTTTTGTAAAATGGGTTCTGCGGGTTACATGATTGTTGGGGTCATATCTTAAAAAATATTGACTCTACCTTTATGAACTTTTCAGGGATATTAGCTAACAGTCCCATCTTACCTTACAACAAAGAATAAGTAGTCAAGTGTTTTTGGTTCAAACTTATGGCGCCTGCCACCAAGTGTTGCGTTTTTTTTGGGACACACGGTACACAATGAAACCACTGGTTCGAATCATGTGATGTTTCATCTCTTATTACTACCTATGGCTTAATTGGCGCAATCACAATTGGACATGGTTTCAGTAATTGTCCCCTGTGCAGTCATCCATGCATCATAACCCCATAAATTTGGTATCAAAAGAAGCAGGAGGATGTATTCTATTCGTAAGTTACAATCATTCATGAAAATATTAGTCACATGGAATATCACAACTTATCAAGGAAGTGTATACTTTTTTTTACTCAAGCTGTAGTTTGAAACGGAATCACATATAGACAGTATTCAATATGACGTCAGCCACCAGACATGTTGGTGGACAAGATGCATACATTCCAGGACTACAATACATTAAGCTGCCAATCGATCCATGTTTAGCACAGGGATCATTGACAGGTGAATGTATTGTAGTACTGGAATGCGTCTATCTTGTCCACCAACATGGCTGGCTATTGAATACGGTCTATACCATAGCACCTAAGTGGGTCCCCAATATAGATTAAAACGAATTTAATGTTTATTAGCAGTTGAATTCTAAATAAAACTTACGACAAATGACATTTTACCAGATGTTTACCATTAAGAATACATTCGATATTGATATTTGATTTTATTTACTAAACTGTGACAATTAAAACATTCGCGATTCCCGGGATATGTAAGTTAGACAATTTTCCCCATTGACTATTCATTTTGTTATATTTTCTTTCTTGATTATTCAGAGTTAGGCATTATTCTGGTAGGATCAGGAGGCGGATTTTTCGTGATAGTAGTACTTATTATCGTTGGATTGGTATACAGGTAAATATAAAATACTGCACTGTCTGTTGTTGAAAAACAGTATCCCAGGTAATACCCGATGTAAACAAATTATCTTGCATTCAAATTGCTCATTAACTTTATCCATATCATACATTCCCACACCATGTCTATCTGTTTTTGTTTTTATTTTCTTCAGGAATTACAAGTATGAAGCAGAACTGCGAGGAGAAATGTGGAAAATTAAATTCGAGGACATTATATTTTCACACAACAATAAAAAACTAGGAGCCAGCATTGATTTCAGTACAGGAAGGGTAATGAAACAGGCATCATAATTTGCTACATCTGTTAATGTTTAAACGAAACAGAAGATGGCAGCCAAGTCTCATTTTGGATGGCAAAACCCCAAAATAAATAATCATTAATCATTTTAGGACGTTAAATAATTTTGTCGACGAAGTTGCCGTAGCTCGAAATATTACAATCATTTTCATCTTTCATTTCACCGATCATGGTCAGAATTTTATATGTTTGCTCTGTCAACTGGAAGCTTACATTCTAAGAAAAAATACGACTGAAGAACATTTTTGTCCTCTATATGGAACCTTCAAGAATGGAACCCTCAAAAATGGTTCTTAAAAATCTGAGAACCCAAAAAGGTTCCTAACCGAACCAAAGAAGGTGCTATACGGCAGTTAAAGAACTATTTTTGGTTCGTTGAAGAACCTTACAGGGTTTCATATAGATGACAAGTTTAGAACCTCTTTCGTGCCTTTTTTCTTAGAGTGTATCACCAAAACATCTAATTACAAATTTTGAGTTAAATCGGTCCAGCCGTTTGGAAAGTAGAAAAAAGGAAAATGTGTATTAACTTGGCCTATAGAACACGTGCATTAATTAATGTTGTCGACAACATTTGGAGACTTTTTTATTTATATTTATAACATAAAAAATAAACATTTCCTGGGCCTTAAATTTCACTGCAGTAATGAGAAAACTGTGAACTTTCTTCTGATACCAAAACCTAAATGGAGTAAAGTTTGGGGTCGAGGTTGATGACCGGGCCATTAAATCACGCTAATACAGATTGATAATTTCATAGAAATTTTAAGGCAGGTTGAAGCCGAATAAACCCAAAATAGCTTAAAACCTAATAAAATTCTTCTAAAGTCTTCTAAATATACGTGGATGAATGATGAAGGTTTCAAAAGTGTCTTTGCTTTAATCTAACACGGAGTTATATTTGAGCCGTATACAGGTCTATGCAAATCATTGTCAGATTTGAATTGAATTAAATTATTCAAACTACAATGCTTCCAGACTGACATTGCTAACAGCTCACACAATAACATCCGCAATTTTTTTTCAATTCTACCAGTTACAATGCCTATTGACTGGTTTGCGAGTCACAAAAAAAACGAGAAAATGTGAATATGCCAACGATATTATTGATAGATTAGCTACTATTCTGTGTGAACACATTATGCAGATATCTAGACCCATATGCACAGACATGAATAGAATTATTTTGACAGAATCGCTCAGAAAGCTATAAGAAGGGTCAATTTTTAAAACAAAATAGGTCATCCAGAGTTAAATGTCATCCATTCCTTTAGCCTATTTTCATTTTACTGCAGGAACCTCTGCATATTAACATGAAATTTGTTTATGACGTACTAAATTTAATTTCAGATTTCTCAGATCAGTCGATCTCAAGCGGACAACATATCTTTGCTAAGTTCACACGTCTACAGCCGAGTGGGCAAATACCAAGGAAATTGGGTTGGTGTAATGACGGTCAATAAACAGACTGTTGTTATAACAAGAGAGATTCTAAAGGAATTTAAAGAGGTATAGATATGCTTTTGTAAAACAAAACAGTTTTTGTAAAATAATTACATTACATTATTTCCATACTTGTTTTACTCTACACAATTTGTATATACGAATGCTTCTTTATCTATAATCGGGCGTTCCAGATAAATTCCACACACCCAAGGTACAACTGGTAACATGTAAATGTCTCCCATGTGGGGTTATTTATTTCATTTCTCGTAGTCAACTGAATAGGCATGTTCAGGTCATGATCAATGCATGGTTGTCACGCGCACTGCACGTGACACATTGATCATACCCTGACCGTGGTTATCCAGAGGAATTCAATACCCAAATACTGCATGGGAGGCATATAATCAACATTTTCAGTTGTGCCTTCAATAGGTGTTTGAATTCGTCTGAAATAGCCCATTGACTGAGTTGTACATTCTTCGGCTACTTTAGACGCTTGTACCTTTTGTACTTGAGTGAATATTTGCAGTGATTTGTTCTTGCATTTCATTTTGTAACAGCAAGATAAAGCTTAATACTGTCTATTTGCAGTGAATTTTATCTCAAACTGTTAATTGCAATTACAAAGTGTTCATTTATCAAGTCACACCTCTGCATGCACAACGTAATTTAAACACACTTGCCACACAACGAGCTTGTTAATAGGTTCGAGTTACTGTCCAGATGCCAATTTCGATTTACATTTGATCTTATTCCAACCAGAAGATTGACTCAGAATTCCAACTGTCATAACATAAGAAAGTACCGATATAAACATACTATTTATTTAATTGATTGTGAACTTCTAGCATGTAACCACATTAGATGTTGCTTAAAGTAGGAAGTTCTGTGTTTTATTACCTGTATTCGCATAGAGTGTCAGTTACCTAGAAATCTTAGTATAAGATTACTATTCTTTACGGGCCTTTACAGTCCACCCTATACTTAACATTTATGAGATTATAGCCGATTGTCAAACAGGTAAATTGACCTTTAATGCTGTTTCGAATCGCTGAGAATTACAATTATATAAGTGCGACAAAGACTCATTAAAATATCAAACGATTTTGCCTGTACATGATTGTGCATTGGTCGTGCAAATCAAGTATTCTACAAGGTCTTCTAATCATGTTAAGTAGAGAAAGCTCTGAGTGGACAAGTGAGGTCTTACATTAATTGATATATGGATTCCCTAATGCCTTGTTAGGGACTCAAAATGCATGAGGAAGTTTTTAGTCGACCTCTGTAAAAATCACGCAGTGTACACGTATATACCACTTGATTTTTAGAATATCTAATCATTTTCAAAATGGTACAGAAGCTGCCAGATTTTACACATTTGGAGCCAACGTTCATCCAATAGCCAACACTTAAAGAAGTGCGGCACTTTTTGGGGGGCGTTGCTATATATTTGTACACATTTTGGTGCTTTGTCTACAAAACTTTTACATTTCGTAGTTAATTGATATGGGTTTATTGAAACAATGTGCTTTAGTATCAGCAATGAAATGGTCCTAATATAATTTGTGTACATTAAGATAAATTTATAGTGAACTTCTCTGATGCTGCTTCGGTTAACGATTAGAAGATTACGCACATTTATTAGGTCAAGATAATTGAGAGCATAAATATATATTTCTTCATATTGAACGCACTTATAAACTTTTTTTACAATGGAAGGCTACGTAGTTTTTAAGGTTGTTTAAGTATCATATGTGACTATCGCCAATATCGGCAACAACGAAAGTGATATATGGGCGAAATAATGACAAAAGCAATAAAATACGAAATTTTGCTTTTAAAAGACCAATAACAGGTATGCAAGAGACAGATGTTTCAAAATTCTGAACAACATAAAGCTTAGACATAAATCTATTTTTATATTGTTGATATTGGTGTAAATCGACCATAGTCGCATAACTTGCGCTTATTATCTATTGATCATGTCTTTACTTCCAGTTGAGAGACATTTCACATACCAATGTAAACGGATTTATCGGCGCATGCGTGGATCCTGGTAACGTTTGCCTAGTGTATGAATATTGCAGCAGAGGAAGCCTTCAGGTGAGTGAGATAAACACATTGATAATTTCACCAAAGTGTGTCTGATACGGTATTTCAATTACATCATATAGACAGACTTGCCAAATCAACAATATAGCAACTTATTCGATCGGTCATTTAATTGAAAAGCAGTAAAAGCTGTCAAGTGCACAATAGTTAGAAACCACACGACCCTGGATTGCAATTTATTAGAGGTTTTTGCAACGCCTGAAGGGCAAAATAATGTACTTTTTTGCCTCTGACAAGCAAACCAATTTAATGCCTTAATATTTTTATCATTTCTTCTTTCAGGACGTACTAGCTGATGATCGCATCAAGCTAGATTTGATGTTTCAATGGTCGTTTGCTCAAGACGTTGCCAAGGTAACATTATATTTGCAGCAACATTTAACACTATTGCGTAATGAAAGGCAAAGATATCAATTACAAACTGATGTTATTCAACATCCATTCTAAATCATTCTAAAATGCCACAGTACAATCCCAAAGGATATTATGCATTAGATAGTTCCTTACGGTGTCAGTTTTGTACTACATGTATATAAAAATACAATCGAACGTCTTGATTGGGTGTTTTCTTGACTTTATTAATAGTTTCTTTCCGCGACTTTTCAATATGAAGTCAAGAAAATTAATTTAAATGTTGAGCAAGAAAAATGTTGCGATTTTGAAATTTAATGCTATAATTTCTTAATTGTATCAAGCAATAAAATGGCAATTATGATTGTATCTGTAAAATTTTCTATAACAATTAATACACCCGGGATTCATACGAAAGTCCACGAAATTGTTATCAACACTCAATTGGTAGCGAGTCTAATGGCGACACTCATGTTCCCTCTTATTACACAAAAATGAGAAGAGAAATACGATAATGGAAAAATAATTAAAATCACTATCATTAGAATCACTTAGAATAGAGCGTAACGATATATTACATAAACATTTGATAAAATGCCGATATACATTTGGATTGACTGATAGTGTTTTCATTTTGGGCAATTTCAATATGTAGTACATCCTTGCTCAGTGTGCACTATATGTTAGTCGACCGTTTATGTCACTTTGTCGTCTTTCCGTGTTATAGTAGGATTTTTTATTCCTGTCAGTTCATAAGACGGTTTTTGGGGCGTGTCACGTTCCATTCTGTCTGGAGACTTTAATTTAGCCAATCACTGCATACATAGAAGTTCGATGTCACGATACCGGATAAGATTAAGGCCATAATTAAAAATGTCCCTTTTCTCACGAAGAAAATATTACAAAATGAAAGCAAATGCACTGAATAATTCCAAACACCAAACTTGAACAAACTCTGAAGCATTTCAACAGGAGAAAATGATTTAAAAAAACAAAGTATTCTTTTTACGTCACTAAGGAATACTAGAATATCTGATACGTTTAAATTTATTCATCTTGTTCCAGAAATATTTGACAGTTTGGTCCAATCATTAAAAAAGTAGCTTAGAGTTTTGGTCACTCATAACAAACTACAATATTTACGTGGCCTAATCCTCTTCCTCGGCCTCGATGTTCGTGACACTTTATCCATTCTTTGATTGACGCCAAATAAAGGAATCGATAGAGTGTTTCACACTTTACGACAATCTATTCAATTGAATATGTTATGAAGCCTTTGCATATTCGATACAAAAATGTTCATGTAAAATGGGTTAAAGCATCATATTCTGTTGAACAAAGTTGAGCATTTCAGCTGTTGATACGACTTTTTAGTTTTCATCTTAACACATCCCCCTCCAAATGAATTCTTACCATCGACAATATGCGTTTACTGACAGGAATCAAAAATCAGACTATAATCGTATTTCTCCAGTATATCCATATTGTAGCTAACGCATTGCCCGTTTTGGATATATGCCAATTGTTTTTGGCCCGATTGCTCTAGAGATGATAAAACAAAATTGTCCAGAATCCCAAGTGTACTATTTTTTGCACTGGTTGCCCGTATAGGAGAGAATAAAAATAAGATATGCATGTACTGGTAAGTTATCAAATGCATTTTAAACAGTGCACATCTCGTTAGCTGAGAACCTTTAATGCTGTTTCTGATATTTTGGTAATTTTGGAGATATGGACGTTTTAAGTTCACCAAAAAATATAAAAGAAAACAAATTTTACCGGAAGTGGGACCTTGAAACAAATTTACATTTTAAGAACTTAAACAACTGATATATCATATATCAGTAAATGTACAAATATTATCTCACAAAAAACCCAATTGTAAGTAAAAACCATGTAATTCTCAACTCACGATCTCATGATTTCATTTCAAAAACACCAACCAGCCATCGTTGTATTTTACACAATGCATCAATATGTTCACACTCTAAACAAAACAATTGGGAATAAGATGTTCTCTGGTATAGTACACCAATGTTGTGGAATTGCCTCGGGGAGTCATTTTTCCATAAAAGGTGTTATTCGGATATTTAAAATTGTATTGATTAATTTTCCGCAGACTTTGTACAGACTGATATTTGGCGCTTTTCAAAATTGACCAAAAAATAAAATACAAGTTGGTGAAAAACGTACTTTTTATTTTTTTCACGAGTTGTAAATTGTCGATAAGATTGGTTTTTATCTTATACGGTTTCAAATTATTGTATTTGTGTATTTGATAAAAAAATCTTCGAGTGCAGGCCAATATAGATAAATATAATAATGTTAGTATTTGGTAACACTAAGTGCATAAGGGGGTCCATGTGGACCCAGTATTTCGTGCGCTATGTTTTAACGCTAAATTATTTTTGCCCAAGATTTTAGGTAATTGCCTAAATATCAGTTGCACATATTTTGGTGGAAAAAAATCAAATTGGTCATGGCGTTTTATACTCATTGGCATAAAAAAAAAATTTGGGGTACTTCTCAAAATTTGTTTTGCCCATTATATCGCACCAGAATAATTTTTTTGAATTTTTATTTCAGCAATTATTGTATTGATTTTCTACTATTTTGAGCCAAATTTTATAGAAAAGGTCCTTCGGGAAAGTGGTTTTTCATTTTTGGGCGGGAGAATTGGGTTCGAGTTTCAAAAATCGGTTGTTAAGGGCGCCAATTTGATTCTGTACAACCGATTCTCATTTTTCTCCCTGTCAATATGTGGTTGTGTTGATGTACCCTATCAATGACTAGAATTTCGGTAAAAAAATCCAACGGCAAAGTGGTTTTCAGAGTGACCCCCTTTATGCACCAACGGGAGTGCAGAAGACCGTATGCACTTTATGTTTGCGTGAGTTTTTTCTAGAAATAATAAAGCATAGAAAGAACTACAACTTCAATCTTAAAATAAGGAGTCTTATGAAAGAAATGCACTGAATAAATTCCAAAAACCAAACTTGAACAAACTCTGAAGCGTTCAACATAAGAAAAAAAAATGATAGGGAATTATGTCGTCGCTGGGACGGGGAAAAAACCTCATATGTGCATGTGACCTTTTAAAGCAACACCTCACATGTAGTCAAAACGGTTACATGACAAAAACTCATATGTAAAATTTCGAGAGGACACCAAAAACTAAATAATTGCTGTTTGTATGCCATGCCAAGAGAGGTTTTCCTTGTCTAATTATATTTAGGTAAATTTTTACTCCAGATTCTGAAATAACGTGCCATATGATTTTACGATCATATTTGCTGAATTCAAGCTAGAACCTATGTGACCAAAATTGCACATAGAGTTTTTAGCAATGGGGCCAACTTTTTTACAGATGAGGTTTTGCATTTGACCCCTGGCGTTACATATGAGGTTTTTCCCGCCCAGACGACGGATGGTAATATTACTCGCCAACCTTATTTTACGTCACTAAGGGAATAATAGAAAATCTTATCATTTATTCGTCTTGTTCCAGAAATAATGCATGATCCAATCATTTTTCTAAGTACTAAGAGTTTTGGTCACTCATAACGAATTACAATATTTAGGTGGCCTAATCCTCCTCGTTAAGAGGTTTACCCGGCCTCGATGTTCATGACACTGTATCCGTTCTTTGATTGAATCCAAACAAAGGAATCGATAGCGTGTCTCAGACAGTACGGCAATCTATTCAAATGATTCTGATATGAAGCCTTTTACAATTGATTCTGATATGAAGCCTTTTACATATTCGATACAAAAAGGTTGATGTAAAATGTGATAAATCATTTATTCAGTTGAACAAAGTTGAGCAATCACGGCTTTTTATCTTTGATCTCAACACTTCCCCTCCATATGGATTCATATCATCAACAATATGCGTTTACTGACAGCAATACAAATCAGACTATAGTAAGTGACCAATGATAAAACAGAGGGTGCTGCAATCACGAAATGCACCTTTAAAAAATAGGAAAATTAAAAAATAAAGACAAAAATAAGAACTCAAACTAGCTTCTAGAAACTCCGGAACAATCTGCAGACGCGTAACGTTCTTACATGAGGCAAGTTTCAAATGACGTGAATTGAATAAATCTGATTTTTCTAAACCTTTCCGGGAGACATACTAACCGATACTCCTCCTTGTTACCAACCCGTATATTTGAAAAAATTTTGGCCACTTTATCACTGCTCTAAGAAAGTAATTTCCTACAAAAATAGTATAACAGGGTATATCTTTCAAAGCAACATTCACATACATCAGCGGCCGCGGCCAGATGCTGGTTACCATTGAGTGCCAAATGCCCCTGTTCCATCATTTGTTGGGTTTCAAATAGACACCAGACACATTCCACCACACATAGTCCTTTCTTAATGACAAATGGCGCATCGCAAACATTTTTTTCTTAATAAGCATTGCGTAATGAAAAAACAAATAGATATAATAATTGCTTGTTAACTGGTCCTAGTTGCTCATTCTTGAAGAAATACTTCAACCTAAATTTAATCAAAATAAACCCTTTCGGATTGCGGCTAATAGCGAACGCGAATATATTTCACTCTTTGAAAATGGCTAAATGGGAAAGGATATTAAAAGCGCCCAATAACCATATATTGTTTAGCTCATTTAATTGCAACCGTTTTGTCATAGGTGCACTTTTTCAAAGAAAACCACGTAATAAAAAAAAAGGCCAGGCCTTGTGAAGAAAAAAAATCGTACAGTAAGCTAAATTAGGCAATTGATTGTGAATTGGTTTCCCTTCGTGTTATCAAGTCCGTTGTGAAAACCCTTGTTTACGAAAAAGAGCTTCTGACGCGTGGTCCCAGAACGGGCACCGAATACACATGTTATCATTTTTTAAAGATAGCCTGCTCGTTATGTGTGTGTAATAGCCCTTGGGAAGTGTTAGTCCGTTGGGAAAAATTTCGAACACTATTAAGCAGTGTTAAGTCATAGCTAAATACAGACGGATTCAAATGTTTCTGCCATAAGTTTTCAATATGTCCCGAACCATTAGTCCAAGATATGATTAAAACAACCCCATAAAAATGGTCGAAGCTGAACTTTTCAGCATAGTTTACCTATACTGTAAGGAGCATTATGTCAAAGTCTCCAAGATCCCTTTGGGCTCTGAGATAAGGGAATAAAGTTTACAATGGTCATATTTCTAAAATGCTACCAAAGGCTTTCAATGTATACTCAACGTTTTTTGTCATGTCGTAAGGATTACAAAAGGTACAGTTTGCCCTATCTTCCTCCGCTTTATGGATTGTACACAAATTGAAATAACTGTGAAGGTCGTTACTGGGTATAAAACGGCTCAGAATGCGATTATTTCTTTTCAAAGTCCAGTGGGTTTATTCACACGTGTATAACACTGAAAAGAATAAGACATCAATAAATACATACATAACTATACCTATATAATCGCCTATCACCTGCAAAAATCAAAGCGCAATACCACTACTAATACTGCCGAAGCAGGAAACAATACACATAGGAGACTAAACCATAAAAACTTAGCATACGAAAAACAATACATTTAAGCATCTTATTTGAAAGTAAAAATGGAACGGGCTTCTCTGATATGGATGGAAATGATTCCAATTTTTGACCAGCGACTGTGAAAGCCTCTGTCAACCAAAACCACGCTTGTCCTAGGATATGTGGAGTCTTGTTAAATCAGCAGATGACCGTAATGCCCGCTTGGACTGTGCATTGTGACAACTAATATCAGAAGAAGGTATTTGGTGCCGAGTCATTGACACAATATACATAATAACTAATAATTTGAAAATGACACGTTGATGGACAGGGACCAAATGAAACTTAGTCAAGATAAGGAATATTTGGGCGCCCTCGCCTGAACCCGACAGTCAACCTGCAGCCTTTCTGGATTTTCTGCAGAACTTTAAATTGCCAACTGTGCCATAGAGTAGTGAATTGCCATAGTCAAGACGAGACGTAACAAGATCGACATATGGTGGCAACTGTCCGGTCTAAATATTTACGATACTAGCATATTCATAAGCGGTAATTAAAGTGCGACATAGTCCCCCCGACTTGAGTATTCATCGACCATCCCTGTCCATTAAATACCAAGATTTCCTGACTGAGTCTGTTTGTCACCACAACATTGTTGCCACCATTAGGAAAGGGAGGTATAACTTAATTAGTCTAGACCAATAACTAAGAAGTCATTTTCCTCCATATTCAATTTTAACTTGTTGATATTCCTCCAGTTTATTTCCGTAATAAACTGAATAATAATATTTATACTACAAGGATTTTTGCAATAGTTATGAGGGTTTGCAGGTTTCTTCTGGGTCTATGGGAGGCCACAAGCCACTCTCCCTATAAGGTCATATTTCGAAGATGTAGATATGGTGAATGACAGTTTTTGCCATAAAAGGACCATACACCATGTAAGTTAGAGTAATGTTGTTGGAATTGTTTAATTCAAATCGTACTGTTTTGACATGTAGCCCACCTGACCATGAACAATTGTTTGGCCTAGATGCCTAAAACTAAAGTTCAAAATTTTAACTATATAAGTAACGTTTTCTTATTCAGTTTGACTAGAATAATACGCTAAAGTTCACCTCCATATTTAGCTCAATTTCATCAATTTTATATCAATTTAAAAAATTTCCCCCCCCCCCCTTATAAGCTTTACCTCTTATTGTCTCTCATTGCCACAGGAGGACTCTTCGGGACTTTTTGATATGTGCTCTTCATAACATTAGGAAACTACCAAAAAGCAGTTAATCTTATGTATTTCCGCCTCCGCTACACAACCTAAGTTAATAGACTTAAAAAATGTACACATTTTAGAAAGGCAATGATGCAAGAACCCTACAAGCTCTTTATGAATCTCCCCCTCCTCTCTCGCTGCTTAATATGAAATGTGACCTTATAGGAGGCATAATCTGTTCGTTCAGAATAAAATCAGAAAACAATTGTTTTTGTTATATTTCCTCAAAAAAGCACGTGCCATAGCTTTAATGGCTTAGAATTTCGGTCTAGAAAAAACGATGAGAGAGCAAGGAACGTAATGATTGAATAACCTTCCATAATGGCTCTCGGTAATACATAAAAAACCACAAAATTTAGAACCCAGCCAGGTGGGCTACACTTTTGAAAATCATACCCTATACAAACAGCTAACTAGAAAACATTGTTTCTTTAACTCACTTTGCCACGATTCATATCGTCGCCCGCGCACATAGTGACGTATTCGATCCTTTCTTTTTACTATTTGTGAGAACTTGTATATAGGTTTGTTTTGTACTATGCTATGACAAATTAAAACAAAATTTCACAAACCCTTAATGTTGTCTTAAGATAAGATATATTACCTATTTATGACTCTCTACAACCCTAACGTGTCCTCATCACCTAACGACTTATTTCATCGCCGTCATCACAAGTGAACGTAGTTAATTTTCACGTTGAATTGCTATTTTTCGTTTTACCATGGTGACAGTATTTTTCCTTAGAAAAATGGGTAAAAAACTCCCTCCCCCCCCCCACCCCCGAAAACCACTTTGCCTGGATTTTTTAACCAAAACTAACTCCTGGTCCATTAATGTGGTACACCACATGACAACTACCAAGGAAAAAAATGAAAATCGGTTGTACCGAATCAAAATGCCGGTTTTAAACACATTTGGCTGGGTAAATCGTACGGGAAATCCTATAATAAAATTGGTATCACTTTAACCTCACATCACATTTTGTATATACTAAGTGTTTCAACTTTGAAATCACGTGTCTTATTGGGGACCTTGACTTAGTCCAGTCAATCCCATAAATATCATTGAACATCAGCTATAACGAATCTTCTCACAACAACAGCAGACTATAAGTTACAATAGATTTTCAAAATCGTGTTTTGTGTTCCCCCCCCAACACTTATTTGACGAATGTGCAGTTTATTGTACAACTAACATAAATGAGCGTTGTCCTTGGAAAAGATGTTGAACTTGAATAAAAACGAACCAACACCATCGCTTTGGATACATTTCACACGGTTTATTCGTAATTCGTTTTTTTGAATGCATAATACACATGCTGAAACTGACCAGAGGACATGAAATCGTACCGATTATGAGATCAATTCATATGGCGCTTTGAGTATTTTGGAGTAGAACTGAATAAAAATTCCGTAAAAAATTACTATATACACATGTCGTCGTAGAATTCTCGATCGACAATTTGCTATTTTTTTCCAGAATGACATTTACGACGCCCTTCAAAATATTTCTATAAAATGGCTAACACTCCACTGAGTCCTATATTTTTTTATCTGGACATTCGTGTACATACGCAAACGTAAGGGTAAAATGAGGTTTTTATTTCTCATAGGCAACCAAGAGCATTTAGTAAATTATGCAAACATTTATACCCGGTTATGTGGCGAAAATACACTTTTTAGAACTGCATGTAACCAGAAAATCAGTATCAATTCGTCCTCTTTTATTTGCAAGCACAAAGTATTCTCGCATTGAAGTGATATCAACCAAGAACACAGATCCGTTAACTGCCGCGTTGTATATGTCTAAATACCCCCATACACTGTAAAATGGTGTTTTGGCAAACGACACTTAATGTGTCATCATTTGGACATGTATCTATTTAGCACAAAGCTGTCTTAATACAAGAACTGTTCAAATGTCAGTCTCTTTGCAAGACACTAATTCACAGTCATGCTTTTATGCAAGACACTTTGTTGGTAAGACTTCTTTTGTCATCAGTGGGAGACATGTATGGCTGGAAGCGTGGCTTCTGTCTTAGATTAAATGTTTTATTGGTTCTGTTTTCTTTATTCCATTGTTAAGACATGTCTATTGTCCAGACATGTCTTACATATGAAGCCAAGACAATTTTACAAGTGTACACCCACGCTGGGCCTGCAGGAACGAAGTGCGGACTAATATTGTACATACGGTACGCATTTGGTCCGTGGATATGAACTGGCCGAAACATGATCCCTGATATGAACTGCGACTCCTGATCCAAGGTTGTGGGCGAGCCTTCGAGCCCCCTGCGGCTAATGTGTTGGTCATTTTGGCAAGGCAATTTATCTCACTTGCCTCGTCGCCCAAGCGATATTCGAGTATCTGCTATGGGGAAAATATTTATATCTAAGTGCTGATACATTGTGCTCTTGTCACTGCCGCTAGATGATCGAAATGATTTGGACGATTTCCTGTCCTTTCCTGACTGCAGATAATAATGGCAACGCGCGTGATCGTATAGGATAAGCGCTTATTAAAGCTATATATAATCCTATTATTATATTCTTATTACTAAAATATTTAATACCATCCTAAACCTATACGCTGGTATATGGAGTTGCAATCAAAAAGCCAAGTATTTTAACAACATAATTTACTTCTGCCTTGGTTTTACAAATCTACATAATATACAATTAACTAATTTAATGTTTTGCATATAAGGGCGTCGCATTTCTCCATTCCAGCCCAATTAAGTCGCACGAAGTTTGACTTCGGCAAATGCTTATGACACATATGGGTTGCAAGTGTCTAATGCGGAACACATGCATTGTCGAACGGGAGAGAGAATACTTTCAGCGAAGAGGCCAAATTCGCTGGTAAGTACGTTAGTGTGGTCAGTCAGGTGCCATATACATTTGGAAACGATTCCCCCCGAAATCATCTCGTATGGTGCCCATTTCCATCCGTACTTGTACCAGAGGTCATGTTTACAAAAAAAAAACTTGTTGTTCGTCGCGCGTCGCCGTAACAGCTAAAATTACAATATAAAGTACCTTTTCATTTGAAGTTATCTTACAAAAATGTAGAAGACTATCTAAGGAACAAAAAACATGTGCCCTGGTATTGGAAATTCACGACACCGCGAAATATTTTTCGATCCTAACGGTGCCCTACTTGTCATCTCTGCGACGATTACACACTATAGGGCAACGTCACGATAGGTTAGTTTGGTCATTCTCATTACGCTCTTAACCGTATGTGTGTTTAGACGACTTGAGGTTTAGTACAAGTTCCCGGATGGAAATTTGCACAATACGATGCATTTCGGGGATCGGGCAATGTCTTTGCATAGGCCTAACCCTGTGTTCCCTCGCCTCTGTAATCCGTGATTTTAGCAAGAACTACCAATTATACAAGGATAAATCTAGCATTTTTTTTGAGCTACAACTGTTAAATACAGATCTCCTAGGAAACAAATAACACTGAAAAGGGGGTTAATTATGCATGCAAACTGTTTATGACTATAAGAATTGCTTTCAAAAGAAACATAACTTTTAAACACCGATGGCCTTTCTCCAGTTATGCCTCATGGAAAACACCATTGCTTTGAAAATGGCGTTGTCAAACACAACTTGTGACAGAACGCGTTGGTGGTATGGATACTTATTTTTGGTTTGGCAAACATCCTGGCAAACTGTGGACCGGGTTTTACCAGAATAAATTTTTATAATTGTTAGGTTTATATAATTAATGTTTACTTACAAGTGAATTAGCCAATCAAGGATAAAGCAATTCACACTTAAACATTTATTTTTTTTGCCCCTAAATTTGGCATGCTTTGGTGGTGAACACAAAGGATTCCAATGTTTACAACTATTTAAACTTATTTTTCTCGTCAAGCAAAGGTTGAATGACCAAAGTAACTAAATCCTAAAACTACATCCCTACCTTTAAGGGGGGGGTACGGGGTCTGAATCTGATAAACAATAAAACATTGTCCTAACATCCAGAAATAGAAAATGCAATGTTAAATTGTGAACGTAATCTCAAGCTTTTTAATATTCGCTCGCAATTGGACTTGGGTTCCCGAGATATAGCTGATAAAAGTGAGTAGTGTACACCAAATTTTCCAAAATGCATTATCTCCGTCTTTTATCATGTGGAAAATTTCAACGGGTTATATTTAAGATATTTTAAAAACCTAAAAAATCAAAAAAACAAAAAATTAACACTTTATTTTGGCTAAGTTGAAGTAATTAAACTTTCTCATATTATCCCTTCCATAATTTAAAGTAAGTAATGTCCCGGGTAAAGTGATTTTATGTATTTTATTGTTTTCTCACCCTGCGCTATTTAAGACATTATTTTAACAACTTAATAACAGGACAATGGATGCAGCTATTCGATGATGCTTTTCACTTTCATTAATATTATAATCATTCAGTATAAAATGAAATTTAAACAATATTCCATTTCCATCAAAGCGTCCGCCCTCAATTTTGTCTAAATGTTTTCGAGGCCTATAACTCATTCCGTTAAAATACGCAAACCTCCAAAACTAGAACGACGACTAGATAACTCTACATCGTATGAACATGAGTTGGCACCATATTACATACAGCCGAGTAACCATGAAGCCCGTTTTCAAAATTGTGTTCCAAATTCAAATTACGCCATGAAATTATGTGATGGGTCGATTGCCGGTGCCATGCAACGGTATTAAAATTCGGCTTCATGGTTCCCTGCGTAATTACCTCCAAATTCCTATGTCACCCAATTTCGTCCCAGTAGCATGTTGGTTATTTAGTTTCATTCGTTCTAGTGTTTTTAGCCAGCAGAGCCTACGTGGTTACCATTGAACCAGAGCAAAATTTTCATGATTTTAAAACCTTGTGACACGGGCTACAATATGATTATATAACAGTATCTGCCCCCGATTTCGGAAATTAAGAAAACTCATTTCGAAGTTCACTGCTGCAGACCCCATATAACCCCCCCCCCCCCTTAATTGGAACACTGTTGGTTTTTCGTTGCAGGGCAACTTTGGACAGCGCCTGAGCTGTTTCTATCTACACCCTCCTCCCAGGAACGCCAAAGGGAGACAACGTATTCATATGGTAATTATTTTACAAGAAATCTTCCTCAGTGATTCATCACCTATCCTACACGACTACTGACGTCAGAAGGTATATGTCGTGTGAATTATACCGGCCTCGGTCGGACCTGATGTACGAAGTGTGTCACAAAGATTGCACGTCAATCGGTAATGAATCATGTTTTTGGCAGTTTAAATCTTTTTGTGCACTTTGAATAGGACTTTTAATTACAGTGCTGAAAAATAAAATTTGATTTTGTGTTTAATTTGACATAAATTTGATTATAAATTATAAATGGCGTAAATGGTTGTTTTTGAAGAAATGGTAAGATTAATTTTTGGTTAGTATACTGCAATCTTGGAGAAATGCAAGGCTGTTTTCAAGAAAAAGAAGCATGATTGATTAATACATAGAATTAGACGTCATCAATTAGAGGTCTATTATGGCCCTTTTTTGAGACGATGTCCTTCAAAACCTATTTAAATTTTATATTTTTTGACAAATAAACACAATATATTTACCATATTTTTGAAACACATATGGCTTTCTAATTGGCCCAAGTGCATAATAAAGGCCCAGGATTGACCTCCAGATTGACAATCCAGAGCACTTGATTATAATCAAACAGCGGCTTCTTGGTGTCCCCATCACCTACACCATTTTTGTATTTGAGTTGTTTTTGTGGCCGCATCATCCAACACTACACACTATGGCCATTTGTGTTGTGTGATGGCTAGTCCACTTCCAAAACGTCCCTATTAAAATACCTTTGCAGGGCCACTCTTCATTAGATGAACACACCGCCACCGCCCCATTTCTTCTTGCAACGACTCACGTTGAAACTGCAATACCCCGCTTTTAAGTAGGGCCATATTAATTGATAGTATGAAGTCTGTAGACATTTTGTAGTAATCTGACCTTGGATGACCTGGAAATGACCTTGAAAATTGTTGGTATCATGTTTACTGACACCCACCAAGTGTCATGACCATACAACTGTTGTATTGATTTGACCTTGAATTACCTTTAAAATTCGGCCCACTGAATGTTTACCACAACCCACCAAGTTCTCTCCATCCACAAATTTAGTATTTTGACTTGAAACCCCACATGACTTTGAAATGACCTTTAAAAATTTCGGCACTGATGTTGACCACACCCCCCATGTTTCATGTCCTATCATAATTAACAAGGTCAAAAAATTTAAAAATATTTTGGACCGGGACCGTATTTTACCTTTGACCCACAACACAATGGTGATGATAGGACAAATTGGTTTAATCAACAACAATCACCTTCATATGTGATTTTAGAGAACCTCTTATAGAAGGGTCTATTCCTCGTAAACTTGAAATAAAGAGGCCCACACCAAATGGCCCATATTTTAGTGCATTTTGTAAAAAAATAAAAATAAAAAACACTCTGACTTTCAATAGGCCGCTGCACAGAAACTATAATATTTTAAGGATCCTACATCATCGACCAATTCATTTCACACGTCAAAAACCAATATCTGACATACAAACCATATTGAACTTATGTGGCCTAGTCTGGTTATTTCATAACCCTCCCTTACTCACTATAGCCCCATGATCTCATTGCATAAATACAATACAACACGCTTATACCGTTGTGTCCCAAAAAAAACGCACCACTTGGTGGCGAGGCACCATATTTTTTGAACAAACACGGACTACTTATCCCTTTGTGTAAGGTAGATTGGACTATTTCTAATCCGAAAAGTTCATAAAGGTATATCAATATTTTTAAGATATTCCCCACCCCCAAATCAAGTACGCTGCAGGAACCCATTTAACCAGATTGGGGCGCTATTAACTACAATAACGGAACGTACGTTTTGCGCCCAGAACCCAACCAATTTGAATCTAAGGTCCCAACCACCCGTCCACCATTTTCCCCCTTTTTTAAAAGACAGGCGCTGCAACAAATATTAACTATGAATGTTTCCATTGGTATAACAGCGAAAAACATGCATTGTAACACACTTAAAAAGCTTTAAAGATTGAATTCGAATTATGCTCAACCAACCTTCGTATTGCAAATTGACTGCTTGGATTAGAGCTAATCATTCATCATCAGGTCTTGGGATGGCATAACACCAGAGTTATCTTATTAACCAAAATTTAATGAGAGAATAATATCTGATAGTGTTTATTGAGTTTTTGTGTTAAAACATAGTTTTACCTTCATAAGTGAAGATGTAACATTATTCAGTACAAGC
Source organism: Ophioderma brevispina (assembly GCA_023653785.1). NCBI lineage: Eukaryota > Metazoa > Echinodermata > Ophiuroidea > Amphilepidida > Ophiodermatidae > Ophioderma > Ophioderma brevispina. The sequence continues at coordinate 115,120 of JAMKCH010033745.1, read as the reverse complement.
AGTTTGCGCCCACGCATTTATCATCTTTAGTAATGTGGAGTTTGTCTGACTAGTCATAGTTTAATTCTCTTGAAACAATATTTTATCACGATAAGATTTTATATTATCAGTTAAATAATAATAATGTCAATGCAGTCTTTACCCAGTAGAAGTCGTTCTCCAGAAATTTGGGCAAGTACATGTTGATTGCCATCATATTGTATTTGCCATGTCGGTCTTCATTTCCAGTCTTAATGTTTTACCACCTCCTCATTTTTGTAAAATTGGTCTGCCGGGTTACTAATTGTTGGGTCATATCTAAAAACTGCTCTAGCTTTATGAACTTTTCGGGAATTTTAGCTAACAGTCCTATCTGACCTTACAACAAAGAATAGTAGTAGTCACACAAATGCTTTGTTCAAAACTTATGGCGCCTTCCACCAAGTTTGCGTTTTTTTTTGGTACCCACGGTATACGGTCTACCTGCGGGAGCGTGGTACGTGAAAAGTGAACAAACAAGATATCACTTCCAGTACAAGTACACATTTCACGTATGATTTACAAGACGTTGTTTTAATGATCTAGTAATGTATGGCATTGTTGTTGTTGTTGTTTTTTTTTTGTTTGTTTTTTGCCTTTTCCTTTTTTGTTTTGTTTTTTGTTTTTTTGTTTTACTTACTTCGGTTTAAAACATAATTGGCAGTTTTGAGAGTTGCGGCGTTTTTCAACAACGGGTTCGAAAATCTTTACTACAACGGCGTTTTGCATATCTAAATTTTTAAACAGAAATCATCAAGAAGTCAAGGCTGGCAAAAAGCCCCATATCGACCTGAAGTTGATGAAGAAACCCTGATTAAACGTGGTTGCAACTGATGCGTTTCTTGTTTGGGACAGGATCCAACTTCGGCCTAGTTTTACTGCAATTATGAAACAGCTTCAAAAATCTAACATGAAGGGTACGCAGTAGAATTTTTAGGCATTCTAAAGAATTTTCTCAAAATAATTTCCCTCTAAAAATTCTAGGACCTTTCCGTTACCATACTTCACTTAAACTATTCAAATATGTATCACATTTTTGCAACTTTTTGTAAAGAAACAATGAACACCTTTTGCTCATTCCCCAACATTTTTTGTTTGCACATCATAGGCTTTAATGTTCCCACGTGCATAATAAAGGCAGCAGGATTGACCTCCAGGATTGACAATCCAGAGCACATTGATATTCAATACAAACAGCGGCTTATTGGTGTCCCACATCACCTACAAACATTTTGTTATTTGAGTTGTTCTTTGGCCACAAGCATCATTCCATTACATACACACTATGGCCATTTGGGTTGGTGATGGCTAGTCCACTTCCAAAACGCCTATTAAAACTACCTTTGAAGGCCACCTCTTCATGGTGAACACACCGCCACCGCCCCATTGCTGAAAAACGACTCACGTTGAAACTTGCCAATACCCCTGGCCTTTTAAGTAGGGCATAATCTTGAAATTGATCGTAGTGAAGTCTGTAGACATTTGAGTAATCGGACCTTGGATGACCTGGAAATGACCTGAAAATGTGGTATCAAATGTTTACTACACCCACCAAGTGTCATGACCATCCAAACATGTGTATTATTTGACGTGAAATGACCTTTAAAAACTTCGGCACTGAATGTTGACCAAACCACCAAGTTTCATCCTCCATCCACAAATTAGTTATTTGACTTTGAATAAACCCCCACATTGACCTTGAACTGACCTTTAAAATTTCGGCACTGAGGGTTGACCACACTCACCATGTTTCATTGTCCTACCATAATTAAAAGGTCAAAAAATTTAAAACTATTTTGGACCGGGCCGTATTGACCTTGACCCATAACACATGGTGGATGATAGGACAAATATTGTGTTATTAATCAAAACAATCACCTTCATGTGATTTTGAGAAGAGACCTCTTATAGACTTGGGTCATTCCTTTGTAAACTTGAAATAAAGAAGGCCTCACCAAAAGGCCATAGTTTTAGTGTCATTTTGTAAAAATTAAACAATAAAAACACCTCCGACTTTTCAGAGGCCGCTGCTACGAGAAAAAACTAATAAATAATGTAAAGGATCCTACATGCATAGACCAATTCACGATTAAAAAACCAGGAATCTGACATACAACCAATATTGAGTAGTGGCTGAGGTCTGGGTTATTCTACCTCCCTTACTACTATAGCCCCAGATCTTTTGCAATAAATACACGCTTTACCGTGTGTCCCAAAAAAACGCAAAACTTGGTGGGAAGGCACCATAAGTTTTAACAAAATACGTGACACTTATCCTTGTTGTAAAAGGTAAGATGGGACTATTGGCTAATATCCCTGAAAAGTTAATAAGGTTAGAGTCAATATTTTTTAAGATATTACCCCAGAAATTCAAGTAATCTGCAGGACCCATTTAACCAAATTGAGGCAACATATTAACTACAAATACGGAAATGTCGTTTGCGCCCAGAACCACCAATATGAATCTAAGTCCCAACAACCGCCGTCCACCATTCCCCTTTTTTAAAAAGACAGGCGCTGAACAAATATTATACATATGAATGTTTCCATGGTAATAACAGCAAAAACATGCAATTTAACACACTTAAAAAGCTTTAATAAGATTCGAATTAGGATGTATGATCAACAAATCTGCGTATTGTCCAAATTAGACTGCATTGGATAGAGCTATAATTCATAAATCATGTGTCGATGGCACACAAAGAGTTATCTTAACCAAAATTTATGAGAGAATAAAATATACTGATATTTATGCGTTTTGTGTGAAAAACATAGGTTTTACCTTCATAAGTTAAGAATGTACAGTATTTCAGTAACAGCAAGTTGGCAGCCCAACGCTTTATCATTTTATGTAATGTGGAGTTTGTCTATGACTAGTCATAGTTTATATCTTCTTGAAACATATTTTATCAATAAGAAATTAATGTTTTATTATATCAGTTAAATAGATAATGTAAATGCAGTCATTGAACCGTAGAGTCGTTTGCAGATTTAGGGAAGTAAATGTTGATTGCAATCAATATGTATTTGCCATTCTGTTCTTCATTGCCAGTCTTATGGTTACCAGTCTCATTTTTGTAAAAGGTTCTGCGGGTACTTAATTTTTGGTGTATATCTGAAAAATATGACTCTACCTTTTGAACTTTTCAGGAATATTAGGTAACAGTCCCCATCTACCTTAAACCAAAGAATAAGTAGTCACATGCTTTTGTTCAAAACTTATGGCGCCTGCCACCAAGTGTTGCGTTTTTTTGGACACACGTATAACGGTCTTACGCTAGACGTGAGCGTGGACGTGAAAGTGAACAAACAAGATATCACATTCCAGTACAAGTACACATTTCACGTATGATTTACAAGACGTTGTTTTAATGATCTATGTTAGTGTTGCATTGTTGTGTTGGGTTTTTTTTGTTTGTTTTTTCTTTCTTTTTTTGTTTTGTTTTGTTTTTTGTTTACTTCGGTTTAAAACATAATTGGCAGTTTTGAGAGTTGAGCGGTCAACAACTGGTTCGAAAAATCTTTACTACAACGCGTTTTGCATATCTAAATATTTTAAACAGAAATCATCAAAGAAGTCAAGGCTGGCAAAAAGCCACCATATCGACCTGAAGTTGATGAAGAAACCACTGATGTAAACGTGTTGCACTGATGCGTTCTTGTTGGGATCAGGATCCAGACGTTCGGCCTAGTTTTACTGCAATTATGAAACAGCTTCAAAAATCTAACAATGGAAGGTACGAATAAGTAAGATTTTAGCATTATAAGAGTTCTCAAAATAAGTTCCCCCTAAAATTCGAGGACATTTTCGTTGTACATAACTTCACTTAGAAACCTATTAAAAATAGTTAGAAAATTATTGATTTAAAAATATTTTTTTTACATATATTTCACACAAAAGTTGTTGCTTTCAAAAGACACTTTAGGTATCAGGCACACACTCCATTTTTCCAAAAATTACGTTTTCGGAAAAAAAAGTGGCATTAGTTGCAGTATTTAAAGTTCAAAAGTCAACCAATTGTCAAATTACAACAACCGATTTATTCCTTTATTTTTATTCATTGCAGTCTGAAGTAAATTTAATTCATAGACAAACAAATAAACAAGACAATTTACGCAGGCAATAAAATAAAGCAAACAATAACAAGTGCCTTCTACGGAAATCAAGGTTTTTTTTTAAATTGCACTTTCACATTTTGATTACTAATTTTATAAATGGCTAATGATACTGAAATGTATTTTCAGGTGGTTCTTTATCTGTGTCCCTTAAAAAATTTAAAGCACAGATTTTTGTCCTGGTGTAAAGATTTCCATCAAAAATTGATCCCCATCTAAAAGGATTAAGCTGCGAAATGTTTCTTTGGGTATCAAAACTTGGGGAAATTTTCTAATTTTGATAGGAGCAAATACGAAATTCAGCCTATGTTTTACATTGAATTAAGCAAATCAAAATCACTCACCCAACCGCTTTTTCTCTCTTTGAAGACATTTCTCTAAGCACATTCAAGGAAAGAATCCATTGAGTGTCTAATCTAATATGGAAATACTATTTACCAATATTTGGTAGTCTCACAAAAATATCTCGTTGCAACCTATAAGTTTACGCAACTTAAAGTGGCCTATAAATTACCTGGATGTCCTTTAAGCCTCTTATTAATGTCCCTATCTGCTTTTGGGTATGTTATTTTTATGTGTAAAATATATCTCTTTTCTTCCAATGGCCTAGACTATCATTTGCGAGCAAATTGAAGAAATTTCATATTTTCTGAAAATGGGCCAGTGCCGCTTTAAACATGTGTCTCTGATCATGTCTTCATCCAGGACACGTGTTGTTTTCCATTGTTAAAGATAGGTCTAAACGTAATACACCATAACAAGACACGGCTTTACAATGGACATTTCATTACATTTCTTGAATTTATTTTCACATTTAATAGATTTCTACCATGGATTAATGCATGCCCCCTTAGGCATTCGTGCTTCTAATAGAAACTTAGGTATTTTGCTGTGGGAGTATTTTAGAGCTGGTTTTCTATTTTGAACAATGTAAGAAAAGAACATTTCATCACGTATAAAACTCGTTGAGCTTTCACCGGCACTGATTGGCAATTGATTTCGCTACTCTAATAGAATCCCAAGTGCAAGAGTTATGAATTACGACTTCACGCGCGTGTGCTCCTAATTGAAATTTTGAGCAAGGTTTAAACCTTTCCAAAAAGCCACTAGGAGTTTCAAAATTCTTAATTTTTTTAGAAATCTTGTCTACATTTTAGAAAGAAAAAAAAATTAACAATTTCTTCTGCAAATGTAAATTTCGATCTTTCAAATTCAGAAAGGGGAATTTAATCGATAACATGGTTGATATGATGGAGAAATATACGGACCAGTTGGAAGACATGGTGGATGAAAGAACAAAGCAACTAGAGGAAGAAAAGAAAAAGACCGATGAGGCTGTATCAATATTGTCTCCCAGGTAAATTTGGATACCTTAAAAGAAAGACGCATGACTTGCTATTATATAACAAAAATATAACATAGTGATTATTTTATTTTAATATTCCAACAAATTTCAGCCCGAAAAAATGTATTTTCTATTTGTCAATATTAAACAATATCTTAGAACCACTTTTAGAAATTACCAAAAGGCATTTTCCTGAAAAATTGACGGGGTCAAAGGGCAGGAGTCTAAAAACATTACTGGAAGCGGTTACAATGCCGATTTGGCTTATTAAATTGATGCCGGGGCATGGGGATTGCGTGATCATTTTCCAGCATTTCCAATGAATGGATTATGCGTGTTCTTTTACCGTATAGCATAAACTTGAAATTTCAGTTGAATAATATTTTAATATTATTCTTAAAAGAACACTGAATATATTGTATGTAAAATATATTTTGCAAATTATTACTTTACTGTGGTCTAGTTTGACTGGGAACTGATCTATAGTATAGAATGACAGAGTATAAACTGTTGGTTTTCTCAATTACATGATACACGTGAATCTGTTGTATTCAATGTAACATCCCAAGGTCATATTCACATTATCTTAATTTGAAGTGGTTGCCTTATCATTATGGAAATGTCGAAATAGAAATAAGGTTGTTATTTACGAAAGTTCAACAAATGCAGCAATCTTAAAAAAACTTTGAGAGGTCAATTTGGAGTTACGAAAATGTTAGTGTGGCACTTTCTAGTCACACTATAAATATTTTTATCACAAAATGAAAGTAAAATTAATATTCTGAATGGATGTTGAAAAATAGCTAAAATAATTCAAATTTTCTAATATGAAAATTTAGGGCAATTAAGTGTGGGTGTTAATATTATCACAGGTGATACATAATTTTCGACTGCAAAAATGTCACAGGGCAATTCTTGTTTTTTAAATAAACATAGTATTTGTATTCAAATCAATCTGAAAAACAGAACATGAAAATTGAAAAGTTCTCCAAAATATCCTGGGAAATTTGCTGTCGTGATATTTATAACATAATGAAACCAGTCACTGAATGGTGGTATTACAATGTTCCGATCTTGGCCGAGTCCTAGGATCTTTGATGATGAAAAAATATAAATTGAACAAATTGCAAGTCTCACAACAATTTTTTTTCTTTTGAAAACATGGTATTTTTAAAATCTTGTCACCGTCAAACTTTAAAGTGTCCAATTATATCGGCTTATACATAATGATATACACTACATATCGTCCTTCAAAAATTTTATCAGTGCATTATAAGACATACACAATGATACTACTAAACCTGTCATTCATTCAGGCATGTACATTTGTTCTCTCCTCTTCTTTTTTCTCTCTCCTAAATTCTACGGTGTACCCCACTATCGCTTACAACATTTAAAAATACTTACTAATATCATCTGTTTAAGGCGTGTGTTCCGATTTTGTATGTAGGCTGTGAGAAGATATGAGAACAAGGAAAACCCATTGCACCCGAGACCTTTTGATTGGTCACAATATTGTTAGCGTATCGTTGGTTCACCAATTAGCAGAAAGTAGTCTAACCAACTATGCAGGTATTTAAGTCTATTGCGATTCACAGTTAAATATTCATTCTTAGATTATAGTGGGAAGAATTATCACATTATGTTCCGCTAATCTACTATATGGGATTCCACAATGTTTCGTGGATCATTCATCATTTGACCTAGACTGCGTAATTCATCAATCATATAGAAAATGCTGAAGAAAATTTTAATACGTATATTTCTCTAGTAAATCAATATAGTAGTAACTACGGCGTTTAGACGGGTAGCATGTGTGCGATTTAAATATTTGAATTGAACATTTCATGTGTTAATTCATCTGCAAAACACTGCGAAGTAAGCAAACATGTACGCATAACATTATTTCTTTCTTTAACTCGCTTTTGCAATGCATTTTGGTCAATAATCAAATGGTCATTTCAGGAAATATGACATACAGACTGTCAAAATGAACAAACTCATACCGAATCCAACTAAAAATTAAAAAAATATTAAACGTGGCATTTGTCAGATATTTTGACTTCATTTGTTAGACACGATCCTAAGCTAATCCTCGCTTTTATTCACATCATTGATGGACCCCTTAAGCGGGGATAACAATCTAATGTGGCGTGGACAACATTCCTTCCCATTTCCCACTGCCTCCAAAGATGCCAGGGAGGAATATGATGAAGAAGAAAAGAATTAGCAGCGTCAACAAAAGGAGCAATAAAGGAAGGATGGTTGTGTTCAAAGGTCTTCAGGTATTTTCAACAAGGTGTTTATGGTTCTACCTTCTGATGAAACTGGAGTAAAGCTGAGACAAAAATACTGTCGGAATCGAATTTCCAATGCTAACATGTATTTATTAGCAATTGCGACATTATAAAGTTATAAATTATGTTATATACAAGAAGCAGACTTTATACCTTACTTTTTATTTTAATTTGCATAAAGAATGTGTGAGGGTGCCGTCAATGGCAAACTTGTTGATATCAGACTAGGCCGAAACTGGCCCAGAACAGGTTTTTCAATGTCTCAGATAATTGCCATAATCCTGAACCAGACCCCAAATTTTACAACCAACTAAAACTAAACAATATCATGAAAGCTGGAACATGCCTTAAAAAAAACGAATCAGTAAAATTTCCGTGAGATGAAGTAACTATTTGGCAAACAAATTAATCTTGATTGTATAGTTTTTTGGGGAACAGTCTGTACTGTAGAGACTTATCAAACAAAAATTCTGATGCGAGTGCTCATAATGTACCAAAAAACCGTTCATTATCCTGTTATTTACTATGGTGTTTTTTACGCACGATTTTGTGTTATGATCTTTTCAGATTGTTATGATGCTAAACAGCGTGTATATGGTTTTGAATGCGCATTTTAAGAAGTTTATGACGTCTACAAGGTACGGTTTTTCAAAGACCACTCTGGGTCTAAAATGCAAGTACCATTGAAAGATGTTTTTTTGTAAGCCCGTTTGTAATGTACCCCGGATTGGTGCAACTGTCTTATGCTTCAAGCAACCTGTTTTAAAGGTGCTTGTTCCGACACCTTTGGGATCCACCGATTTTTTTTAAATATCAGATGAAAAAGGCCGTATTTTTTCATTTCACATTGTCGTCCGATGATATTTCCCGCTTCCAAATCATTTCTTTCCCACGACTACAACACCAAAACTTGCCATTCTAATGATTAACCATCAATATTAGCACAGTAGTGAATTGGCCCTTGTAGTGTGCATTATCTTGGTACTATAAAAAAAACTGCAAGATTTGTTTCCCCACATCTTGGTGATAAGTGTATGAAGTGCCAGGCTCCCATATAAAGTATAGACCACAAACACACAAATTGGAACGAGTCCATTTATTATAAACCCCTTGCAGGATTTGAGTACTGTTTAGGTAGCCGTACTTAGATGTACATATTTAGAAACTAATTGGAACCCCGCAATTAAGTACACATTTGGTACCGTTAACGTCATGAACTTAAAAATCAGGTTCTTTACCAACATATACCCAGCAGAATTTTAATTCGATTCTAAGTACAATACCTAAAATGTACTTAACATTCTAATGGGAATATATTAGTAATAAACAGCACCACATGGTCAACATTTACTAACCTATTTGTTCCTATGACAGAGTGGTCAAAAAAAGTAAGTTTTACACTTACTAAAATGTCGTTCTGCAAATTTCTTAAAAAATGGGTGTACCAATATCACATTTTTTGAAGATATTTATACCTACTCTACAATAAATCTTGTCAGAACTAGTGAAAACGAACGGCGTTGAAACAAAGCCTTAAAATAATCAATGGCGGCATTGGTAGAGAAACATGGTCGCAAAACCACTTGCACAACACACGGAGTCTTGTGGCAATCATGATGGTTAACAGTATCAATACCATTGCGTAACTGCAGGTCTATTCACGTAACAAACTCTGACCAACCTTCGAGTTTGTGTGAAGTGTTACCGTTTGAAAATGAATGAGAGAAATCTCAACCGTGAACTGAACTTTAAAAAGTCCATTTATATTAATCAAGTTGATTTCATTTGGGGGAAATTTTAACTTGAAAAGATTTTCCGTTATTTTTATTATCAAAACTCTGCTTTGTCCATTTTTCAATGTTTGCATATTTGGGACCCGATCATAAAAGAAATATTGCAGGCCCGTTTATTTTTAATTTAAAGCAGAAACTTGAAATAAATTTCAAATGCCCTTGTTCTTCACTTGTGGTTATTATTAACTACCAGTCCCATGACGGGGTGCTTGTTAAATTTGTGTCTCGATCTTGGATATAATTCGTGAACGCCAACAGAGTGCCATAGACTTGGGTGTGTGTGCAAAGTGGTTTTTTGACCTTTTTTCTCTAGCCGGATGGCCATTTTGTTTATTCAGCTTTTGAATTTAACGAACGCCGTTTTACCAGGTTTCAACAATAATTGTAGATACTAAATACCATCAAACTATTTTGATATGTCTACACACTTTTTAGAAATTTGAAGATGAAAAAGTGTAAACCTTTTTTGACCAATCTGTAAACCTATGATCCGCATAGTACCCTCATATGTATTTGATCATCTTATTGATGTACCAAACATGAAATAGGTATATTCTAGGTACAATACCTAATGTACATGTATACCTATAGGTCATTCTAATTTGCATCTTCCTCATATTAAGATGTCTAAAATACACCTAGAATTCCAAATGTGCGCTTAAATGTACTTAGTGTACTCAATTAGGTACACTTTAAACGCAAAATTTAGGTAAATTTAAAACCCAATCTAGTGTACCTATAGTTCTTGTCAGGAAAATTTGCAAATAAAATGTGTACATGTCATGCTGATCTTCAATAGTCTCCAGACGACACTAGTTAGTCTGCTCTAACAATTCATTTGCACCCTACTTTGTCAAACCTGTCAGATATTTCTTGATTTTATTTTCAATCATCCCATACCAATTTTGTTTCAGGTTGAGACTATCGGTGATGCTTATATGGTAGCGAGTGGTCTTCCGAAGCGCAATGGCGATCAACATGCAGGTGAAATTTGCACTATGGCTCTTGATCTTCTGAGCTTCATGAGAACATTCAAAATAGCTCATAAACCTGATCAAAAGATGCACTAAGATTTGGAGTACATACAGGTATGGGAACTGTGAGATGAATTGGAGTGAGGTGGCATAAAATAATTGCGGCCGGTAGTCGTATTTGTTTTATAAACAATGAACCGGGCAAATCAAGTGGGATAAGAGCCGCTTTCCAATGTCCTCCACGAAAAATAGAAACATTTCATTCTGTGGTAAGTAAACGCGATTTTTCCAACTAAGAATGATATTCTAAAAAAACTATTTCAAATTGAGTTTGACAGCTGCAAGACAAAACTGATAACACATGTTATCCCTCCCGGCGGGCAAAAACTTTCAAATAATGGGCTCTGCTGCGCCTCGCTCATTATTTAGTTTTTTCCGACCTCGGACACATTATTCGCCTATATATGATACTGCAACACCCTCTATTTCGTAATTAAAATGTGGTTGTTCCGATTTATGTGTATCGTATTCCTTACTTGATATGAGAGCCTGGAACTTGCATCCACCTACCACCAAGTATCCTTGGAAACAAACTTGCATATTTTATAGTAGAAGTGACAAGACACATTACAATACCCTATTCACTCCTGTGCTAATGTTGATGGTTAACCATACAGGGTGTCTCAAAAAATTGTGCTGTGAACATCAGGACTTGCGCCCTCTTTAGAATCACTCAACCGTGGATTTTTTGTAGTCAGCATGTAGCATAGTCAGTTATCCCCTTTTCCTACAAAAATTAGAAACTTCCACGAACAACTTATGCAAATATCTGCAATTATGTAAGATCATGCTTTTTCAACTTCTGCCAATGGGATTTACACAGTTAAGGAGTGAAGGGAGAAAACTTTGGCTGAGCATTTAGCCAGCTCCCTTACCATAAATCGTATACTACATAAACTATGCATAGTGAGTCCTTGTGACAAGATAAACTATTTTGGTATGCTTTCAGCAAAATTGGAGCATTGTTATAGTTGAGCAATCGTCCATATGCAGAATTTATTTGGGTGTTTGTGAAATATTGAAAGTGGACATTTTCGGGGCGGGGTTCTCCGCTTGTGTAGATATTTGCGTACCAGTGGACCTATCCTCTCCCAAATTGTCCTTTTTGGGCTTTTGCATGTCATCAGAAGAAGAAAACTTTTGTCAAATTTCATCTAAACTAGCTTAAATTTTAGACATTTTTCAAAGAAACCAGTAAAAAAGTGGTCCATTTGGATTTGAGGGTATGATCGCAAGCCCTACTTACGAGCATGCACTAGATGACCTTTCATGATCCCTACTTCACTTAAGCTACCCTGGCAAAGTAATCCCTAGTGAAGACGCTTTTTTCCCCGAGTGGTACCGCACTACAGACCTGCGCTACTAGAGATGTCTTACCACACTGGATTTAACACACAAAATAAAAAGCATGATGTGGACATTTCTGCTTCTGCAGGGGGAGATGAATGGTTATAGGGTCGTCGTTTATGTTGAAATTTGGATCATAAAAGGTCACAGGGGAATTAATTGAAGAATGCTTGTATTTTGTGGCAAAAAACATTCTGGTTGTTTGCATGGTCATAAGGATTCATAAAATGCATGCTTTAATTGATGCTCTCGATACGATTTAGGGTTAGCATGTTTAGAAACCTATAAGTAAAATTCTCAGCCTAAATTTTCTCCTGTCACTCCTTAACTGTGTAAATCCCATTGGCAGAAATTGAAATGGCATGATCTTGCATAACTGCCGATATTTGCATAAGGTGTTGATGGGAGTTTCTAATTTTTGCAGGAAAAGAAGATAACTGAGTATGCTACATGCTGGCAACAAAATTTCCACGGTTGAGTGATCCCAAAGAGGGCGCAAGTCCTGATGATCACAGCACAATTTTTTTGAGACACCCTGTATTTGTATCTTTAGAAATGAAATGGATTTGGAAGCTGCAATTTCGGGAAGGTAATGAGTAAAAATACGACCTTCATCTGATATCGAAATTGATACTACTTCCAGGTAAATCAGGGGTGCCAAAGGCGATCGGAACCAGCAGCTTTAAAAACACCTTTAAAAGGAAACTTTCTATATAACTCGGTAAAAATACTGAAATATTTAGTACTCGGCTTCCAATGCTTCCATTTCCTTAATTTCGCGTGATTTGGCGGTGTCATGTTATAATCAGCGTTCACCCTTAAGCTTTCTACAGCCCCAATACCGAGTAAGTCCATTTTTTGGTATGAACAGCGGACCACATTACGTTGGGGTCTGGGGTAAGTGGGCACTTTGTATCATTTTGGTAGATTTTGTTATTAAGAAATTCTACATTGTTTGTAATAAACGCGCTCTCTCAAATAAACGGCACTCATTCTTTCACCCAAATGTTTCTAAATACCAAAAATCATGCCATACATCCAAGTATACACTGATAATATTAACAATCGGGATTGCGAAATTGGTGGCAATTCGGTCAGCCTGAAACTGGCTAATATGTGCAGAACGCACGCAATACGTTGTCAAATGAAAGTTTAACAATGCCTTTCATTATTTTCATAAGTGTAGAATTTCATAGAAATTACATCTCTCCTTGTAAAACGTGTGGCAAATAGACCCTATAAGCAGGCAGATATATTTTTAAAATCACGCCCTAGGGGCGTTTATTACAGACAATACGGTAGTTAAATGTCCATGGCCCGATCGCTAATAGCCTCGTCCCCAGAAGCCCCAGATTGTACCGGAAGTGGTCAACATTTTGGTATCTGAAGAAAGCTACTATTTTTCTCATTTACCCTGTGAAATCTTAGAGCCAAAGGATGTTTGGTTTAGAAGTTACGAGCGAAAATGTGCCCCATTTTGGTCGACCAATATTAATTTTACACAGTACTCTATGGGGCTTACGAAATCACGTTTTAGCTCTCGCATCAAAACGGTTTGAAATATCGGCGCGAAACTTTGCAGATGGTGTTTTGGAGTGAAGGCCAACCTACCAAGATGAAAACTTCATATCCTTAAATCGGGCCACCTCCTTTAATAGTGGCCCACTTACCCCAACTGTCACGCTTCATTTTATCATACAAAGATTGATTCATAATTGTTTAAATTGCTTTTAACTATACATAGGCTCCGTAGTTGCTGGAGTGGTGGGAGAAAAAATGCCGCGATATTGTTTATTTGGCGATACTGTTAACTATGCTTCCAGGATGGAATCCTCTGGACTAGGTAAGGACTTTGTAATTGAAAATGGATTCTGGGCTAATCTTTGATTTCTAATTTGTAAGGTCAGCTGGTCACAGTATTACGTAGTCTACTCTTGAATGGAACAAAACTGGAATATTGAATTAAGGGCCCGCATATGGTAAAAAAACAAAAATTTAGATTATTACTGTAATTAAAAGAGAATGTTTTGCTCTTTCAAATGGTTTTTATCCCATTCAAATCGCATATTTAGTTCAAAAGTTATCGTCGATTTTGCATTGAGAATTGACGCAAATGACGATTGCAAAACAATAAAAACAAAAGAAATCAATTTCTTTGTTTTTTATTGTTTTTCACCCGGTGATGTTTTTTAATCGCTGGGTGAGGAATTTCATAAAATGGAAAACGTACACATTTGAAGCATATTAGTGCTACAGATAATTTTTAAAATTCATTTCATTTTTAGATCCATAAAAAAGTTAATAATGCATAATCTAATTTGCATAATATGCAAATTAAGTGTCTTTTGACGAAAATGCAATTTTCTCAAAGCTTATTTTTTACCTTAAAATGGATATATCTAAAAAAAGTAATCATCAAAAATCAATGAAATTCGGACAGGAGGTTTATCTTATTATTTAAATCAATCCTATGATTGATATTTTTGATACACCCCCAACAACAATTTTATTCAACCAAAATTTATCAAAATTTTGCGCTTGTTCTCATGATCCCCTAAAAAGGCCATTTTTTCAAAAAATACAAAGCCATAAGGTCAAAAGCCATCATAGGATTGCTGATAGCTAGTGTATTGTAACTCCCTATGCAGTCAGAAGTTGAATAGGAAGTTAATATATAGAAATAACAATTTTTATATTGAATTCTTTTTATTTCCTTTTGTTTTATGCAAATGAGTGTTTCCACTCATTTGCATATTAAATGACCACATCTTGTTAATAAAAACTCCATTTTGTGAATCCTCATTTTATAAGCTTTAAGAAAATATATGGTTTATTGTACTTATTTTGATATCTTGTAGGTGTTACTGCATCTTTTATAGTTAGGTGTCTGAAAATTAAGAGTTTACCATATGCGGGCCCTTAATGTTCGTTAATTTGTTTGGATTGCAGTTCGTTTTGATCCAAAAGTGCAAATGACATAGCTGCAATACGACTGGAGTTGTCGAAACAGTTAAATTTTAAATATTCCTTATTTTAATCCTATTAGCTCCACCAACAATTTGCCCCATTTGTATCCAAATCGGAGCAACTTTAAAATTTGACACCTGTACAACTGAAATTGGCACTTTTTATTGATTTGTGCTGATTTTGGCCTATAACTCTGAAACTTTAGGCTGTATATATTACAAACTATACCTTTTATGAATCCTTATGGTTAGGCACATAACATGGTAAACTTTTCAACATGATTGGATCAATTTAAAAATTTGACCCTGTACAATCTCTGTCTTGGCCTTCTCTACTTAAGGCACCATAAGCAGCACCTAAAATTCACGTTTCAGGGGTCCTTGTCAGGCTGTCAACATATTTAGTCACTCAAACCTTTTGTACTTGAGATGTGTTACAAATGTCTGCTAGCTCCCGTGTTAAAAATTCAACCCTGTCCAATAGTTTGGAAAATCCCTGAGTATTTCTTCAGTACGTTCAAATTCGGTATATATCATTAACAATACAACGTTTATTTTTATCGCTGCAGCTCTTCGTATTCATATCAGTCCTGAATGTCGGGAGGTTTTGGTGAAACTTGGAGGATTTGATTTGGAGTTGAGAGGAGAAGTCACAATGAAAGTATGTGAACGATCTATTGTTGTAAATGCATGATATTGTGCCGAGTTCTACTCATACATAAATCATGTTTATGCATTGTAAAATGGACAGGTTGTGTCAAAATAAACGCAACAAAAATGTATATTTATATATTTTAAAAATATTTCTAATTAGGTGAAAATTGTGTTAGGTCACACCAATCTTCCCTCGTTATCACGAAAGCCCTGTTGTGCAGGTCCCATGGTCCATTGAAGGACAAAGTTTTAGAATTTATGCGCTCTCTGGCGCAATCTGGACAGATTTTTACTAAAAGGCCATTGCCTGATCGCTAATAGCCTCGTCCCCAAACCCTCGGATTTAATCCGGAAGTGGTCAAAATGTTGATATTTGAAGAAAGTTACTATATTTTTCATTTACCCTGTGAAATCTTAGGACTAAGAGATGTTTGATTTGGAAGTTATGAGCTAAAATGTGCCTCATTTTGGTCTACCAATATTAATTTTACATAGTACTCTATGGGGCTTATACTGCATTTTTAGCTCTCGCATCAAAACGGTTTGAAATATCAGCGCGAAACTTAACAGATTGAGTTTTGGGGTGAAGACCAATCTATAGCAAGATGAAAACTTTATACTTAAATTGGGCCATCAACCTTTAAAATACACGCACTTCCAGTGAAGTTTATTTCAGGTATGTAGTACAGCTTAGATATAACTCCAGGTTTTCAAATATCGTTATGATTCTATGTACTATCTGGCATTTCATATGCATTGAAAAATTTTGTTAAAAATACCTTGATCGCTTTACATGTTTTATTTGTGCAGATCTCAAATGACTAAATACTACTACAAGGTCGTTCTCAAACCACTAGTCACTTGCTTTCGCGAGTACTACATGACCTTTTCTTACAACTTGACCACCGATAACATTTGACTTTGGAATATAATGACCTTTGACTTCATCTGCTGTTGAAGATGCTCATACTGCACTTGTAACCCAGGTTTGGTTGCAATTGGATTGAATGTTTTCAACTGGAGCCAAACCTTTCACGCAAATTCATATTCAGACAGAGAGACAAACAAGCATTTTTGACTGGTTAGTGCTATTTAGGCAACACAAAAATGATGAAACATGAGTTAATTGAAATTGTCGCCCCAAAAAATCGTTGCTCCGCCACGACGGCCTTTATGTACATGTAAAAGATGTTAGAAAATGAGCACCAGGTATCCTAACTATATACTGAAAAGCAGTGCAACTGCCTTGTCAAATGTGGAGGATAGGAAAGTTTCCAAAAACATTTTCAGCAAAATAGTACAATAAGTATGTCTTTAAAATGTTATGAAAGATTTACGAAAAGCAAAAGCGTGTTCTTTAAAACATTCCAACAGGAACAGTGGCGTAAATTTCTTTTTGACATTGGGGGGATGGGGTTAATGAGAATTTATGAATGAAATGGGGGTTGCTGAAAGATTCCATTACTAGCACATGTTCGCGCAAAGCGCGCCAAAAATTTAGCCATTTAGAAGCTAAAATCGTAATTGCGCGCGCTGAAATTTAACAATTTGAGGTAAAATATGAGGTTATTTTTGGTAAAAAAACACATGAACGGGCATCAACATTGGGGGGGGGGATGATCGTATTGACCATCCCCTCATTCAAATATTGGGGGATAAATCCCCCCCATCCTTCCGGGATTTACGCCTATGAACAGGAACGTTTTAAAGCGTTTTCTTGATGTTTTGCGATTTTTTATTTTTATAACGTTTTCACGCCCCCACATTTTAATATTTTAAGAACAGAACATTATCAAATTTTGATAAATTTTTTTATGCTTTTGTGTTAGCGGGGATATGGTACATTTAATTTAGACCAAGAAATATTTTTCACTTGCATTTGTTATCTATTTGCTCACAGGGAAAAGGAACCATTACTACTTATTTTTTGCGAGGAAAGGAAGGATTCACGAAGAGTTACCAAACCTTGCAGACGCGGTCGGACTTGAAGAACACGAGTTTAAATGAGCACAAAATAACACGAGATATGTAGTGGTGCGCTATAAAGGTCTTGCCGAATAAATTAATTTGATGTATCAATATTTTCTGGCAAAAGGCTTAAATTAATTACGCATTTCAAAGAAGAGTTGAAGTAGCGCAAAGAGGAGTCATTGTGATAGGAGTATCTGATTGATTTAAAGCAAGGCCGTGAGAATCAGTGATGATCAGGTTTGAAATATATATTTTTACCTGCCACATTAAAGCAATAAGAGGAATAATACGAGAATGACAACTTCCCAAAGTTTCATCTCGATTGCGTACAATTATAAAAATAGCTTATCTGAAATTATCAAGTTTAAGTAGAAAATGGACCTGTCAATATTCCTTGTTGTTTTCTGATGATTTGTCTCACAGGGTTAGACCCCGGACATTTGTTTCATAGCCGCCATATTGGATTTTTAACTGAAATACAATAATTTTACTGCTTTTTAACCCAAAGGACAATTTTGTCTTCAATTTTTTAAGTCTGTAATTAATTGTTATACAATTATCTTTCAAATAAGACATGATAATTGCATGGCTTCAACTTAGTTATCATTTTCTGACCATAATAGTTAATGCCTATATACAGCACATATCATAGCCGCCATATTGGATTTTCCAGCAGAATTTCCATCAATTCCTTAGTTTTGCTGCTTTTTGAAACCAAGGGGCAATTTTTTCTTCAATTTCCAAAATTTCTAAGTAATTATTACACAATTATCTTTCAATTAAGACGTAGTAATTGCATGGCTTCGACTTAATTATCGTTTTCTGTCAATACTGATACAAGTGGCTGAACCGTCTATGTACACCAACGGCTGTGGTCTTCACAACATTGCTAGTCAAGTTAAGTTTACCATCTGGAGATTTTGCAGTACAGACTTCTGTGAACCACATGCGACAAGCATGTAGAGGTCAGATCACACCAGCACATAGCGCCAATATCAATCACAGGGAACCAGTATAGTTTGCTATCGACAGGATAGGGAAAAAACGAATAGCGGGAAAGCAATATTCTGAAAATTTATATTTTTGATATAAAGAGATCATGTTGGACTTCAGAGTTAAGTAAGTACTTGATAAGCATGGACAACATACAACGATATACCGGCAGTAAGAAGAGAAAAGTCGGTTAGAGGTCGCAAGTCATTTCAAAGCTCCTCCCTTCAAAGAAGGTATACTTCCAGTCAAAGAAGGTATTTACTTCCAACGTTGCCAATTTTGTGTTACCGTAGTTGTTTAAATGTTAAAGATGAACTTAGAGTTCAATTAACATATTTTGTTTTGGATTCCACAAACATATATTTTTAAAATTTTGCTTAAAAGTGGATGAAAGTAAGTACTGTTACTGAAAATGCCATTGTGGTCAATAGTCTTGATTAGAAACCCCAGGCGTTAACGTTTTCTCAAAATGCGATGTTCCCTCAAAGCTATATCGTTTTAAGACCGTTCCACAAATAGCAGATACAAACGACTTTTTACCTTTATCCTAAAACAATTAATATTCAACAACAACAAAATCTTGATACCATCAGGAGATAAATAGAATGTTTACTACTGAAACATAATAGAAGCACCCTGTGTTATACTACGTGAATCAAAAAAAATTGTGCAACGGTTGCAGATGACCTTGACCTTGATAAAGTCACTGAATCATAGATTTGTTGTTGTTTTAATAAAGCAAATCTAATATACTTCGAAATGTTGAAAAAATGAAAGAAAACGATTAAAAAATAAGCCAGATATGACCAATTTTGTAAGCACACCCCTTTTTCCTTCATTCCAATGGGATTTACACAGTTAAGCAAGAATACGTCATGTACGATATACGGGGCATAGCATTATGAAAGTAATGATGGCCCATGCTATTTTGTTTAATTGATCTATGAATAGCCATAATCTCCTTCATTGATCTTCAAAAAGAATTTAATATTCACACAAAATCTCACCTAATTAATCCTGATGTGTAAATGAAAAGGATTTCAACACTACTACTGTAATCCAGGTATAGCTACAAGTTATGCCAGTTAAAGGGACTAAATTCCTTGCAATATCCTAAACAATGGGAAGATCTTGTTTTCTTGCTCTGCAACAGGTGAATTGGTGTTTGGATTCGTAATATCAGTTGGCACATTGGTATAAATAAATTCAATGATTAATCCGTAGTTGAAATAATCAAGAAAATGTAGCATTAAGTTGACAAAGGCATCATAATATTGATATTGCACATTCTTACAAACACAAGTTTAATGTGTGTAAATCCCATAGGAATGGCGAAAAAAGGGGTGTGCTCACAAATTTGGTCATATCAGGCTTATTATTTAATCGATTTCTTTCATTTTTTTCAACATTTGGAAGTATATTAGATGTGTTTTATAAAAATAACAACAAATCTATGATATAGTGATTGCATTAAGGTCAAGATCCTCTTTAATCCTTGCACAATTTTTTTGATTCACGTAGTATGTGACATTTTACATAGCTAGAATGATGTAGAAGAACATCCACTGATTGATATGGTGTTGATAATCGTACAATAAATTTTTGTCACGTGAATGCCGTGATCATTTAGGAATTAAGCCGTGAATTAAGAAATAGGTAGGCCGTTGAAAAAAAACGCTCCAAACTAAAACTGCGCAATAGTGTTGGTATGCAGAAAGTCCACGGGAAGAAGAAAATGTCATTTGGGTGGATCAAATGTGATCTTATTTTGTACTCTAAATACGCGACTAGATGTAGAGTATCCCCTGAATAGAATGTAATGAGTATTGCAACCGTTTGTGGCATACGGTTCTTTGCAGCAGAGTCACAGTGAGTTTTTATGTATGCGTTGTATCATAAAACTCTCATGGTCGAGAAGTTATTTCAACACTTAGACATTGTCTAAGAACAGTAAACAGTAACTATATAGAATAGAAAACAGTAATTTTTAATGTAAGTATTGAAGATATCCACAATAGTGTATTCAATTAATGTTCATTTATTTGCGACAACAAAATTGTCCCGGTGCTCTTATGACTTGTTTGGTAACATACATAGGCATACAAGGCTCGTTACAAGGGTTACGTTTAGATTTTGGCAAAATTTGATAGTTTAAAAGAGCTAAAAGGGCATTGCGCTTCGTTGGTAACACACGTAACATGTGTTTTCAACACAGAAAAATTGTATGATGTTTGATTTGAATTATCCTGAGACAAGTACCTGAAGAGAAGGTTTATTTTTTAACTCTTAATCTCTAGCTTCTGAGCTCCTGAAGGTACTCCCTGGAGGTATTAATACTTATAGTAATAATAATCTTAATATGTACTACACATAACTTCAAAATAGTCGGCTTTCGCCATCACTATATTCATACGCGAGACCACTAAATGACCCCGGGGCCTGAATGACATTTGACCCCATGAGCGTTGTTTTTACTGATTTGACCTTAGATCGCACCCGCGATGACCTCGAAATGACCTTCACCATTTATGGCATAAAATGTTGACCAAACTCACTCATTTTCTTGCCCATACAACAGTTTTTACTGATTTGACTGTATGACCCTGTTAATCTCAAAATACCTCAACATTTCTTGCCATCAAAAGTTGACTAAACCTAAAAAGTTTCATATAATTATATATATATATATATATATATATATATATATATATATATATTTATATTTTTTTTTTTTTTTTTTTTTAATGACCTTTAAATGACCTCCCTGTGTACATATCCACAAATTTAAACGTATTTCCGGGATCACGTATAGCACACAAACCACCTACAACAAAACACCCCAATACACACACAACGTCAGTATTGTACTTGTAAATGCGCACAAAAGCCAACATGCCAACGCCCCAGCGCCCTGCATGGTGCATTGCACAAGAAAGGGCATATCCAGGTGCTTTGCTCTTGACTGACATGGGATAGAACCCAAGGACCTCAGTGGTGCAAAGTGAAGAAATAACCGCTATCCTACCTCCTCCCTTAAAAACGATTGACATTCCAAACTAAAAAAGGCTAGATATTAGTTTTGGCTCAAAATCAGAACCAATGAATAAAATGGTCTGTGTTAAACATTCATTGTTCTTAGGTGTGATACTAAAATATGATTTAATCCTCGGTGCAGCCATTACTGAGCAAAAGTATTCAGTGTACTATGTATACAGATAATGATATTTTGATACAGATGTTACTTTTATGAACCCATATTTTTACTAAGTGACCTGATTATAGATACAATAACCATTTCAAAGAGCAATTCTTGACAATCTTGCAATAAAATATAATTTTAACAGTGTATTCTATTTCAGATAATTGTACTTATATGATAAAAATAATTTATGTCCTTTGAAATATTTTATAACTATCAAATAAGTGGGTTACGAATTTGATTAGTATTGTATAGAAACACATGTGGGTGTGAGTGTGGAAGAGAAGAATGTAATTTGATTATTGATCCTTGTCATAGTACACTGACTTGTAGTTTTGGTTAAAGGAAACTATTACAAAAAGTCACTAGGTCGATAGGAGCGTCCATGTTACTAACAAATAAATCAGGTGTACGGTGCACTGTAAAACACCGCTTAAAATTTTAAACAACTGTTTGTTTGTTTGTTTTTTGCCAATTAATGTCAACCAAAACATGGCATGAAAGTTTTGTAATCCTTGTAGAAAAGGCTGTAGATCCGTGTGTTAACTAGCTTTCATTTTTTTAGGCTGTTTCTTGAAGCACATCTTTTCAGCGCAAACACGTGTTTTATAGTCAGAAAAAAGAGCCCCGCCAGTCTGAATGCTACAATACAAAAAACTTCATTCCAAATCGAATAAACGTGGTCACGAGTTAAGCGTAAATGTGTTTGCTACATCGAATTAATGTCTTGCCTCAAAGATATCCATTTTAAGTTTTTTTAAATTCAAGTAATGCAAATGAAGTAATGCATTTATTTAACCATACGGTATACACTAATTCTTATTGTACCAAATGAACATTTAGCTTGCCATTGATTACATTATAGAGGACTGTAACTTACATTGCGTTCTACAATAAATCTAGTCAGTGCTTGAAACAAGCAGAAAATTGGATCAAGTACTTTATATCTCATTTCTTGCATTAATTGTGGTAAGCACACGTCAATTCCTATAAATAGGTGTCATAAACCCACACGTGTGAGTGCGTAACGCCATGAAATTATAACAATGTAAAGATTTAACAATATCGTACTATTGTTTGGAATTGACTTATGAATGTCTTAACAAGTCATTCAAAGTTATATGTCCAACATTCTTAACTCTTTGCATGCGGCAGGCGAGTATACTCGCTTAAAGATGAATTTTGGTCAATTTTTGTCTTTTCATTTCCAAATTATTTATGTTCATGAGCAAATGCAGGATCAGCGTGAAAAGGGTATTTAAATGAGTCCAAGGACGACCTAGCCTTTGTTGTTCGTTTTTAGATGACATCTCAAATGACCTACAACTATGGAAAGCCATCTCAAATGCCGCTCGCTTCGTTCGCCGCTGCTGTTAGACTTTCAAACCATTATAATAAACTGTATTCATAAATTTAAGATGGTTGATTAATTAAATCAGAATCAACTTTATTTCCATCATATAAAAATAAAAAGTTTATCACATGATTCAATAGTGCCACTTTTTGGCAATAATACTATTTCCGTCTGCTACCCTCAGGAAATAGCACTATTGTAGTCACCTCGGAACCCTTAGTTTTAACCAGAGCCCCAATAGTTTCGTTACACCGGATCTTTTGACAAGGAAATACCATAAATATGACGTTCATGTTATCCATTCCATCCCTCGTCCAGAATTTACACAAGAGTCAATAAATGTCATCCAAATGGTATGAAATACAATAACACACACAGCGAATAGATTTCTACTGACATCGGACGCTATACAGGGCGTAGCAATAAAAACCAACAAAACTTCTCCCCAATTTTTGTGGTAATTGTGCAAAATTACATCAAAATAATTAATGCCATCTTAAAGCCACTTATCTCCTCTTTCCAACGATAGGTAATTTTGGAAAGAGAGGATTTGTGGCTTTAAGATGGCACTAGTTAATGTTGGAATAATTTTACACAATTACCACAGAAATTGGGAAGAAGTTTTGTTGCGTTTTTATTGATACGCCATGTACATTGCTTATAAGGCTTATTGGGCGATATATTTAAAATACATAGGGTTCAACCTAAATTTTGGTAGATTAATGATAACACAAATGTCACAGTGCAAATGATAAACATAATTATGCAAGGACAAAATCCCAGTGCAAATTGCTAGGCAAACGCTTGCATATACTGAAATGCTTATAACTATTCTCGATTCATCTGATATGTGATCCCGTACCATTCTTGCGGAGGTGAACAATTCAATGAGGCGCAGGGACTTCTGTTAATCATGTTATTGTGAGGAATGTTAAGGCCTGAAATACACTATTGTGCATTTCCATACATGAATGAAATTGTATTTAGTGACAGGTGAGTGAGTTATATGACCGGTGTGTCCTCCAAGATAATCCAGTGTGGCACGTGCATTTGAATTCTTTCATTTTCCCTCTCCGACTTAATTGAATAGGTCCAAAACTCCAGGGGGACGAACGTATCACGCGAATCGACTATAGCACATAGCTCTTAATATTCAACAACTATTCAAATCACGGCGTTTTATCAAATGGAATTCAAATAGGCTTGCAATTGTGAGTCTTTCGTTTGACAATGTTGCACCTAATGCCAAAGGTACGCCGCAGGTCTTGCCAACGGACACAGCCACAGAACAACAGGAATGAGCTCAAAGGAGACTCATGCAGCTTGCTTGCGACTGGACCTTCTCTTTCAAAACCTAATTGTTTGATGACGACTACTGGACATCAAACCTATGTTTGCGTGTCCGCATGTTTGAGGATATTCTGCTCAACTACGCATCCCTTGCCTGACACCAGACAAGCTGCATTCGCACTACTTTGTTATGCTTAGAAGCTCCCATACGCAGTTCGTGTCAGCAGGATTGACCGACTGTACAAAGGCAGTAGCCAAGCGGTGTCTAAAATGTCAGATGAATGTATTGTACATTTTCAACAGGGCTGCACAATTCCCTTTTTCATACGAGCAAGATGGTCGATTGCACTTCATTTTTAAATGCTTATTATTCATCACAACATGCACATATATAAGCAACTAATTTTAATTAATTGTACCGACGACCAAGTACACCATGCACCGATAACCTCCGACATGACCGACAGTGTTCAAGGTTTCATGAAGCCCATGTTGCTGATGTGGATGCAAGCTTAATTGAATTCCTTCTGTGGTCAATTAAAGCTAATTAATTAACATATGGTTTTCGGAATGGTCAATGTATAATTTCGCTAATATCTTATAGGAGACATGAAAAGTTAGACGAAACTGACTTAATATCAGTCTGGTTCTCGAACCACGAGTCTTGCCGCTCCTCGCTATCAGAACACGGGCCTGCAACACGACGGCTATCTCGCTTCACAATTCATTACGCAGAGTTTCGACAATACAGGGCTCCAATACCATTGGTTGTTTAGTTTCGTGACCACGATAATAGCTTCCTCTATCAAGCATGTTTTGGGCTTTCCCCGGGTCAGGAGTAAAGAATATTTGAAGGATACTTTGGAATAGTTACAAGACTATCGTACGATCAAATCAAAACCATTTTCAAACCATTTTCACCCAAATTTAACCCGGAACGAAGCTTTATGAAACTGCCTAGTGCTTCATGACATCACAGCTTTGCAAAAAATGTTTTTATTTGAAATTATGACCCTAATAACTCAATTTGCTCATATTTTTGTATGGAATCATGTTTCCGCAAATCTCATCGCTGTGTGTGTGCAGAGTTTCTAGTGCTACACCATTCGTTTTATGCGAAGATTACTCGCTGAAAATCATCGTCACCAAGTATAATTTTGGCACTGTTCATATCAATTGTCCGATGATGACAACCGATCTGTTTTTCGCCGTAAAATGACTTCATACCATAAAGTTTTACCCACTTTTTGATCCATGCCGGGCGTCAATCGGTGGGGGACGAGGGGGACATGCCCCCCGCAAGTTTTTTTGGGGTGGGGAACACAATATCAAATGTCTCCTTTTTTTTTTTTTTTTTTTTAATTTCCCCCCCCCCCCCCCCATGATTTGCACTAAGCCCTACTGCCTCGCTTATCAATGGAGGATCCGGGGCCGTCGGCGGCCCTCCCCTCTTGAAATCTATCTATCTATCTATGCACCATGTCCCATAGGACGTTGGCTCCTCGAACAAATTTAGACCATCTATTCCTATCTTGCGCTTCCAAATATGCCTTGTGGAAGGTGGTGCCCACAATGATGGCATCTTCCCATCTCTTCCTTGGTCTTCCCTGTCTGTTTGTGCCTGCGACAGTTTCCATAAAAATGCGTTTGGGTAGGCGGATGTTGTTCATTCTGCACAAGTGACCAAACCATGTCAGCTGCGAGGCAGTGATGCGAGCTAGGATCCTTTTTGATCCATGCCGGGCGAGCCAGTGATGCGAGCTAGGATCCTTTTTGGTTGAAAGTGGCAGGAGGAGATTGAAAACAAGTATTAAAAAACTGTGTCGGGTCGCCAGGCATAATTTTACAAGAAATAAGAACAACATTAAAAAGCATTTAAAAGGAGTAGATTGTTTTCTAGTTTTAAGTTGCACTTTTATTACAGAAACATGTATAAAAACAAAACTCATAACTGATTTAAAGTAGATATTTGATACATGAGCATAAGATTGCATTAGAACCAATCACCTTGTTTACAACTTGATAGTATAGTATATACGTATAGTGTAACTCTACGGGGCCGGGGCCTGATCATTGTCTTACTTATAACTCTCCTATTCGTTACTCACCCTTTATCTATCCCTGCAACGTTTTAACCAAACTCCCTATTTCCCAGTCTTGGTAGAGACTAAAATCAAAGAAATGCTTTATAAGACCATTTGAAACCTGCAATGATTTTATTCTTTGTCTGAAATTGCATCGCAATACACACCCAACACTAGAACTCCAAAATAGTAGGACGTAGATCATTTTCATAAAAGAAAAACATTTAATGAAATGACCTTCAGACAGGGATCCTATATGCTTCAAATAGAAATAGACACATTCGCAATTTTGAGGGCAGTGATTTCTATTTCTATAGTGTGGAATGTGCTACCTTACTCCATCAAGAATGCTTCCATTAAAGAGGGTCGTCGAGTGCCTAATTGTGTAAGCACGTATTTCAATACGGAATAAATCGCAATCTCATCATAGTGCGCGGTTCACACTCCATAGAAAAACGTTTTACACAATTTGGCACTCGCCAGTGCATGGTGTAAAGCATAACTCATCTCTTTTCCAAAATATAGTTGCTGTTTGGGTTCGCTCCATCTCTTTGCTTCTGTTTCCCTTTTCTAGCGCCTTGTATCCTTTGGCAATTAGGCGCTTTACAAATCCAGTTATTATTATTATTATTGTTATTGTTATTATTAGTATAATTATTATTATTATTATTCGTGTCGCGGCTAAGGCGACCCGACAAAAATCAATGTGACAATGACGTTTACTTACATTGGCAAATACTCGGTACGCGCGGGGGGAATTGCCACTTCGTCTAATATCATTTCGTCTAATATCCAGATAGTCTAATTCCATTTTGTCTAAAATCACATAGTCTAATACCCACATGCTCTAATTTCACTTTGTCTATTAACCATTTAGACTAATACCATTTCGTCTAATCACCACATCGGCTAATACCATTTTGTATAATGCCCAGTTGGTATAATCACTACGTTGTCTACAACCATTTCGTATAATGCCATTTCGTCTACCTCCCATTTGGTCTAATCACCAGATTGTCTAAAACCAGTTCGTCTAATGTCATTTCGTCTACTGACCACTTGGTCTAATCACCAGATTGTCTAAAACCATTTCGACTAATGCCAGTTCGTCTAATGCCCATTTTCGTCTACTCCTCATTTTGTCTAATGCATGTATAAACATGTTTTAAACCAAATAAATTCAATCAATCAATCAATCAATCACCATATTACAATATAAATAACAAACACGAAATGACATGTTGCACATTATTATTTCCGAATTTCAGACCTTTTATATGTTACCTAGCGTTTCTTAAACATTGCCCATTCACAATTTTCTAACATAATTTGTGATAAATTATGTTGAAATGAAGTTGACCTTTCATAATTTTATGCTTTTCCAAAATTCTGTTTGTTAACACAGAACATTGTTGCAATGTTGTCATGTTAAATGTATTTTGGTGTGTGATGCATTTTTTTTTCTTTTCGTCTTATTTCTTATCTAAATAAATAGCATATAACACAGCATTCGAGATCTGACTGGCATATGTTGGCCAAAATGGTTAGAACTAATATTAAAAGTCTTTTTCTTGAAAACAGCTTTCTCTAAGCTAAAAATGATAAAAGAAATACAAAATTATTACAAAATGTTCAATCTGAAAGCCTATCGATATCATTTCATTTTTTATTCAGTACTCAAACAACATCAAAAAATGCACACAGAATAGACGGAATGGTAAAATACAGTAAGATCATCATATTGCACATAAACTTAAATTAAAAATAACCTAATGTATACAGGTACCAGGAAAATTATTGCAGCTTGGGATAGGAATAATAAACCAGGAGTACCAAGGATAGCCCAAAAAGCCTTTAAAAAGGCCATTCGAGGTTTGGCAGCCATCTTGGCCAAATTATAATGGAAAGAAGCCATTTAACAACATACCTTAATTGGTATCTCTTAAGTTGATGTGAATTCCTTCCTTGAGGGAGTTATATCAATATTAAGAAAACATTCATTTCTTGATAATCAAAGGATAAAGCTTAAGTGACAAATTAGCCGCCATTTGGGATTTTTGCCGCCATTTTTGGATTCACTGTTTTATTAGTTGTTATTCTTAAGGTGGAATGTGATCTATCTTATCGCCATTGTTCAAAACACCTAGGTGAAACATTACAAGATCAAGAAAAAACATTCATTTCTTGATAATCAAATGATATGCTTCCCATTGGCCTCCATTTTGGATTTTCTGCCATTTGGATCAATCTTGGCTAATGTAAACAATGGAATTACGCATGGAGTGTCAATCAGGTATTTCTGTTCTAAAAATGGCACGAAACCATGTCAATTGCGTAATTTGGAATCAATATAAGCTAGAAAGCCGTAAACATGACATTTTAAACAGTGGCTCGGGCCATTTTGATTTGGCCGCCATCTGGAAGGAATTAATTGGCCCCTAGCCAGATTTATTCAGCAATCAAGATCTAACATGGGTGCCAAATTTTGGTACTTTTCACCAAAAATGACAATTGTGCATGACTATAATAGGGATGTGACCCTTGCATTTACCACCCAGTAATGTGTTTTTTCAAGTTCTATAATATGACGAAGACAGATATGCCAAATTAATTCCTGTTTAAAAATTATAACACCCGTTTCGCAAAATACAAAAATGGAAACGGGGTCTCATTGCACCCAAACTATGAACATCAGTGGACTCTAATCCTGTAGATAATCATTTCTTACCAACGCCAACTATATGAGCCGAAATATTTTAAAAATAAGTTTGCATTGACAGATTAGGTATATGATTACATTTGAAAAATCACTTTAGGGCTCACTGCAACCAAAAGTATAGGGGATGCGAACCTTGCATTTACCACAGGAATGCATTTTCTTATGTTCTATAATATGACGCAGAAAGATAGTGCAAACCTAATTCCTGTGAAAAATTATATTCCCGTTTCTCAAAAATACAAAAATGCGAAAAAAACGGCTCCGTTGCACGCAAACTATACCGCCAGTGGATTCTAATCCTGTAGATAATAATTTCTCACTCCTACTATAGAGCCGAAATAATACACAAAGGTTTGCATAACAAATTAGCTATAATGATTACATTTGATAAATCACTTTAGGGCTCACTGCACGCAAAGTATAGGGATGTGCACCTTGCCATTTACCACAGAATGGCTTTTTCATGTTCTTAATATGACAAGAGATAGTGCAAACTTAATTCCTGTGAAAAATTATATGCCCGTTTTCGCAAAATACAAAATGCGAAACAGCTCATTGCAACTCCAATTAAATAAACGGCCAGTGGACTCTAACCTGCATATATCATTGCGTGCCCTAACGCCTTACTATAATGAGCCATAAATATACAATACGTTTGCAATTAACCAATTACTATAGATTCATTTGAAAAAAATCAACTTTAGGGCTCAATGCACCCAAAGTATAGGATGTGAACCTTGGCCATTTACCACAGAATGCATTTTCTTCAATGTTCTATAATATGACAAGAAAGATAGTGCAAACTTAATTCCGGTGAAAAATTATAACGCCTCGTTTCGCAAAATACAAAACTGCGAAACGGGTCATTGACCCAAACTATAAACGTTCATTGGACTCTAATCCTGCAGATCATCATTGTTTGCCAAGTGATACTATATGAGCCAGAAATAATCAAAAATAAGTTTCATTAACAATTAGCTATATTTTACATTTGAAAACTCACTTTAGGCTCACTGCACCAAATATACGGCTGTGAACCTTGCCATTTACCACAGAAGGCGTTTTCTCATATTCTATATATGATAGAAAGAAGTGCCCACTTATTTCCTGTGAAAAATTATACCCCGTTCGCAAATACAAAATTGCGAACGGGCGCATTGGCACCCCAACAACATTTCAGTGGATGCTAATCCTGCAATTAATCATTTTTGCCAACGGCCTACTTATGATCCAGAATAATAAAAAAAATATTTTGCATTAAAAATTATCTAGATGATTAACATTTGAAACAATCCCTTTAGGGTTCACTGAACCCAAAGTATAGGATGTGAACCTTGCATTTACCACAGGAATGCATTTTCTCACAGTTCTAATTATATGATAAAGAAAGATAGTGCAACTAATTTCTGTAAAACTTAATGCCCGTTTCGCCAATACCCAAATGCGAAACGGGCTCCTTGCACCCAAACTATAACCGTCAGTGGACTCTAATCATGCAGATAATCATTGCTTGCCCACGCTTACTATAGACAGAAATAATAAAGTACGTTTGGCATTAACAAATTAGCTATAATTATTTTACATTGAAAACAATACTTTAGGGCTCAATGAACCCAAAGTATAGGATGTGAACCATGCCATTTACCACAGGAAAGCGTTTTCTCATGTTCTATAATATGACAAGAAAGGATAGTGCAAACTTAATGCATGTGAAAAAATTATACGCCCGTTTCGCAAATTACAAAAATGCGAAACAGGCCATTGCACCCAATTATAAACTTCAGTGACTCTGACCCTGCAGATAATCATGGCTTGCGCACGCCTACTAGAGATCCAGAAATAATAAAAATAACGTTTGCAATTAACAAATTAGCTATATGATTACCTTTGAAAAATCACTTTGGGCTCAATGCCCCAAGTATAAGGGATTTGAAACCTTGCCATTTACACAGGAATGCGTGCTCCATGTTCTATATATGATAAGCATGATATGGCAAACTTAATTCCTGTGAAAATTATACGCCCGTTTTCCGCAAATACAAAAATGCGAAACGGGCTCATTGCACACCCAACTATAAACGTCAGTGGACTCTAACCGTAGCAATCATTGCTTGCAACGCCTACTAGATGAGCCAGAAATAAAAAAAAAAAAACGTTTGCATTAACAATTAACTATATGAGTACATTGAAAAAATCACTTTAGGCTCACTGCACCCTAATATAGGGATGTGAACCTTGCCATTTACCACGAATCGTTTTCCTCATGTTGCGATAAATGACAAATAAAGATGGTGCAAAACTAAATTCCTGTGAAAAATTATACGCCCGTTTCGCAAATACAAAAATGCGAAAACGGCGCATGCAACCAAACTATAGACGTCAGAGGAAGTTTAATTCCTGCAGATAATCACATTGCTTGCCAACGCCACTATCTGAGCCCAGCAAATAATAAAAAAATCGTTTTGCATTAACAAATTAGCTTTGATTACAGTTGAAACATCACTTTAGGGCTCAAATGCAACCAAAGTATAGGATGTGAACCTTGCCATTTACCAAGGAATGCGTTCTCTCATGTTCTATACTATGATAAAGAGATGCTAGTTGCAAACTTAATTCCTTGAAAAAATTATAAACGCCCGTTTCCGTCGCAAATCACAAAATGCGAAACGGCTCATTGCACCCAAACTGTAAATGCCAGTGGACTCTTATCCTGCAGATAATCATTGCTTTCCAACGCCTACTATATGAGGCCAAATAATAATAAAAAAACGTTTGCATTAACAAATTAACTATATGATTACATTTGAAAAAAATCACTTTAGGGCTCCCTGCTGCACCCTAATATAAGGGATGTGAACCTTGCATTTACCACAAATGCGTTTTCTCATGTTCTATAATAGACAAAGAAAGATTGTGCCAACTTAATTCCTGTGAAAATTCTAACGCCCGTTTCGCAAATACAAATGCGAAAGGGCTCATGCAGACCAACTATAGACGTCATTGTAAGTTTTAATCCTGCAATAATCATTTCTTGCCACGCCAACTATATGAATGCCAGAAATAATAAAAAAATACGTTTGTCATTACAAATTAGCTATTATGATTACATTTGAAAAATCACTTTAAAACGCTCCTACAACCAGTATAGGGATGTTGGAACCTTACCATTTACCACATGAATGCTTTTGTTTCTCATGTTCTATAATATGACAAAGAAAGATAGTGCAAACTTATTCCTGTGAAAAATTATAACGCCCCGTTTCGCAAATACAAAATGAGAACGTCTCATTGCAACCAAACTATAGCCGCCATTGCAGTCTAATCCTGTAGATAACCATTTCTTGCCAACGCCAATATGTAGCAGGAATAATAAAAAAATAGTTTTCATTAACCAATTAGCTATATTATATGTTTGCATTTGAAAAATCACAAATGAACAAGTCCATGTTTAATAGTGACAGATGCACGTTTATTATTCAGTTATCACACCTATAAAAACACTATCTTAAATGTCCTACAAAAAAGTTATAAACCTTTTGTGGTGTAACACCACCTTAATACAACCGTTTCGCAAAATACTGAAATGCGAAACGGTTTCGTTCGTTTTCATTTCATTCGTTTTCGTTTCGTTTCGCAAATACAGTCAAGCCCTTGTTTGTGCATTTCACTACATAATTTTATTCAATCAAACCTAACCATCAACTATATGTATCTTTTTTAATAACCGTTTTTATCATACCTGTAAAGTATTATAAGGTGAAAACGCTTACAAATTTCAACTTTCTAATAATTTGCCCGATTGTTTATATCAATTTGGCATGAACTGCAGGGGAGGGTGGAAACCCCACGCCGCTTACCACGTAGCCTTGTTTTACGGCGCTCTAGGGGGGGGGGGGAGGACGCCCGAGTTTCGAACTAGAGTTGGGATTTTTGGAGGTTACCCGAGCTCTGTGGAGCTCTATGGAAAAAAAATCCCTAAATCGGCATTAATATTGCCTGATTTTGTTCCTCCAAACCGCTTGATGAACTCATTCAATTTTTAACCAGACGGCAAAAGACATCATTTAAATCAGGTGCGAACTTTATTCGTAAAGAAACTTGAGACCAATCATTTGAAATCAATTTTCGCGCCATTTCAAAAATCCCTAGACGGCTGAGAACGTTTATTTATATTCAAATTTCGAGCTCATTCTCATGTATATGGTGTCCTACCACGCCTATGACTTCCACTAGGTCCGAGCACGAAACCCATACACAAACGCACACTGAGACTCGGCATTCATGCAAACAAACGCAGGGGGGCAAGGACACGATCTGCTCGAATTGGGCATCTGGGATTTCAAAACGGTAATTTGGTGGAACTGCTACGGTGGCATTTACTATGGCAGTCTCGGTCCCAGTGACATTCAAAAATCTCTTCTTAAAAACCTTTGTTCAAAAGATCTTAGTAATATCATGATAAATTAATAAAAAATATTGACTTCAAAATCCGTCGGGGTTAGTGGATTAATCCCCACTTGCAAAATAGTGTAAATATTCGTGACCAAGGCCTAGTCTTTTAGTTTAAGTTTTGTGTAACCGTTCGATAATGCGTAGGAGCGCCCCCTACCATTAAGTCTTTGAAACAGCTAGCACACCGGGAGGTATGCCGTTTGAATTTGCTGTTGCTTGTTAGGTTGGCATGTCCTACCCACCCCCCGACAAAACGTATCCCGACGTAATTGAACAAACAGATCTGGCCATACTCACCGGCATTTTGCTCAATTTCCTTCCCAGACCTGTTTTGTCATAGTTGATCGCATTCTATAGTGAAGTTAACTTTATAAGATTCGCTTTATGGGTGTGACCTTTTGCAGTAAAAACCGTTTTGGCACAGTTATGACAGAAAATTACCGTATCATGAGCCTTTAACACCATGAAATCTATATACATGTTTCTGGTCAATTAATAAGAGTGCTAATTGTTTCACAGGGATGGCAAATAAATCCGACCTCCCCCCCCCCTGCGTTCTCCTAACCACCTTCATTCATTGGTTCACCTTCGTGATATAAAAAAATATGTCAGCATATCACGAGTTGGAGCATAATCCCCTTCCTAAAACTAAGTTTATTATTACAAAATGGCGAGAATTCACTCTATCAACACCTATTTGATATCTCCAAGTCTCCTGGTTTAAGGTTCAATGCTTTCCACTAGCGAGTTCAATAGTTCAACTCAGACAGAGAGCCGTGTTAGTCTGTCAGGCTTTTTCTTCTGCATTTCGAAAATGTGATAGAGTTTCATACAGGGAAGGTTAAAAAAAAACCAACAAAGCACATGGAATCAGGCTGCTTACCACGTAGGCCTACAGATAGTTTTGTGAAAAGGTCAAACATTTTGTAAAATCAAAAACGAGTTAAAATTATCGGGTTTTTCCGGGTATACTCCATTTTTTTTTATTAACCGAAGGTTCGAAAATCTGAAGAACGGGGTGGGGGGGGGGGGGGGTATTGACACGTCCTCAATATTATCCCCCCCCCCCCCAATGCGAATGAGTACCGATTGACGCCCCTGTTTTGATCTAATTGTCGGAAACCTCACTGTTAGAAATTTCCGTACATTTACGGAAATTTCTGGCAGCAGAATTTCCCGACTTTTAGGGTAAATTACAGAATTCTGTCAATAACTAAATTTTTGACAGTAATTTCACGAATTTGTCTCATTTATGGGAAAAAATTAGTATTATTAACAGAATTTTCCGTAATTTAACATTTTTTTATGTTTTTTTTTATTATTTATTCATTGTTTTCTTCTCTAAAAGAGATTTTCCGTAAATTTATGGAAAATGTGTTTTCTTAATTTACGGAAATTTTCTAACAGTTTCCCTGTTAAAAATATTTTGTAAATTACGGAAATTTCTGGCACGTAAATTTCCAGATGTTTTTCAGATAACGTTTTAAAAAAGAATTTGCCGTAAAACAGATCGATGCAAGCGTACGTGTTCTGCATTTGATACTTTTTACCTGACACACAGTTCCTTATCATCAACTTTAATTGTATACTTCCCGCCTAAAAAAAAAAAAATCCGAACGATGTTGAAATGGCCATCAACGGCCAACTTGCTTTCAACTGAACGCGCCAATCGCCAGCTGGATAAATCTCTCATACTACCGCATCATGCTTCTTTTATCAATGCATTACGGGACACAGGTCAATATAGGCCTAGGTGCAAACAAAAAAAACAAATGTGTGTTGCATTGGCGTAATATAGAAAAACTAGGGTAAGGTGTCGGATTTTTTTTTTAAATGTTTCAAATACCAAAACACAAATATATGACACACATACAAAAACAACTGGCACATCTTCACTTTTCTGTAACACAATACATCTTTTATTTTGTCATTTTGAAGTCCTGCAATCCTTTAAGTACCGAAGTATGACGGTCAGTATGTTTTACTTGGCTTTTTAAAACTTTTATTTGCACACAGAAAAATAAAATAATTTAGGGTCGGCGGTAAAAATAGGGTCTGTCGGGTTAACGCCAGTCAACAATTTTTTTTTAGGCCTAGCAAACACATTACTCGAACAATGCTCCTGGCAAATTTATTATTGTTACATTACCTGATCACAGTGCGTAAAATACGGAATGCGCCTATCAAAGGAGTAAAGAAGTGAACTTTACAAAACGAGTGCATAAGTGAACTGAGGACAACATCAAATTGAGTGTTAAAATTTTTACTCTGAACGGAGCCATGATAAGTGAATTGTTCATCCGAAAAGAATGGAATATTGTTTCAAAAAAAATCAATTTTCACGCCTTTGAGAGTGTGTTTTCACTCACAAATGGTTCTTTCTCCTTCATCAACCTCTTAACGAGTGGAAATTTGCACTTTTACATTTTAGCATATACACGCGACGGAAAATAACAGATGACAAAAACCAACTCCAATCAAAAAGTAATGAACAAAGCCAAATTTGCCCATATCAGCCCTGTTCCCGTCCCTTGGTACACATTGGTGTGACTGGCTGTGTACATTCATCTCCCTTTTCACACTTTCAATAGGCCTGCATGTGTAGGCCTACTGTTGTTGAATTTAACACAAATGTTACAATATATTTTTAAATGACGGCAATGCAACCCTGTGCTTCCAAGTGCACCATGGAACTTGTTTTATCAAGTCATCAGGTGATTATAAGGCCTGACAATTGTTTCTCATGAGGAATCCATAGGGCCTATTTCCTAAATGCATACCTTTTTGTTTTTTTTTGTTTTTTATTTAAGAGTCGACTTCAGAGCCCATCCCGAAAGGATTGAAATTTCGCACTTTGGAAAAATATTTTGATCAAAATTATCTTGATAATTTACCAACAAAAATTATCAAGAGTAAACAAACCTCAAAACTTTGTGTTACTCTAAACGAGTGATATTCAAATCTTTTGCATTTAGAGATACACCTGTGCAAAAGCAATTGCTATCAGATGCTTTGTTTTAATAGTGTAAAAAGTAACTTCCTATATATTATTATTGTTGCAAATGAAGTCAAATTATGTCAACCGAACCTTCATGTAAACGACACACACACCACAAATTGCACAAAAGTAACACAACTGAAAGCATCTTGCTATCTATGCACCTACAGTACAAATTATTACCCACTAAAGGGTTAATTTTACACTTTTAAACCACCAAGTGTTCAAAATTTTAACCCCATTCACAAGTCGGTGCAATGGTTTGACCCAAAATTGGGTAAACTGAACCCGTAGGTGTTAAGCACCATTTCAATGTTTTTCTATTTTTTTATATTTTTTTTTGCAGTGCATGATGAAGTGAGTTTAAACAATGGGGAGCTTGGTGTTTGGCTACTTCTTGCCGTTATTTGGGTCCTGTTCCTGGAGCTTTCAAATGTGGCTAAGTCTGATGTGCTAATCATACTTTAAACCCAAACCCCAATTCAGTCCTTTGGTTAATTACTTTGTAAGACGTGTGTATTGTGTGTGTTTCGTTTGGAATTACATACGCTCATCACAGTATCCCTATATCGGTCATTGTGGATCGGTGACAGATGGTGTGAGCAATGGTCATCCTCAACTTTGAACCTAAAGCAGTTTGTGGACAGTCCATCTAGCAGCCCAAGGCTGTGACCTTGAAGTAAAGCATGGGTCCACTCAACAGACTCGAACTGCGTTGGTCTACAAAAGAACTTCCTTCACAAGATCGGAGTAAGAACATCCACCAAACTGCGATTGTGGAGAGCCACAACTAAAAACATTATCCACATCAAGATACGTTGAGGTTTACAGTCACCAAGAGGAATTCCCAGGCTTATCAACCTGGATGATGAAAACTATCACTGGTTTAAAGACGGATCTTCCACTGTGATTTGGACTGCACGAACGAACGACGAACATACCCAGACGCGTGGACCTGTCCATTCATGGCCTGTCTCAGAATGTCACGTAAAGTCCCTCAATTCTCTCCTAACACTTAAGTGCCTAGGGGGTGGGTTCATGAACCCAAGAGTTTTTTTTCGGCGATTTCTCAACTCGCGAAAAATATTTTCGCTCTATTTTTTTGTAATCGTGTGCAACTTATCGATGCGCTTCTTTCGAACCATAAACAAATTTACTACAATTTTCTCGCCCTTTACTGAGAATTAGCTTGGGTCCTTAGACTAGGACCCCCCCCCCCTTAGCACCAACGGGAGTGTGATTGTTAACAATAAAAATTAGCAAACCTCTGTTTTGCCAGAAATATTTTTCGCTTAGTATGTTTCATATCATGAAACAAAATTACTTACATAAATCAGAAAAAATCATTAACCTTTATGTGCTGAAAAGAAGCGATGCCATCATCGAGCGACTGCGCGCCATTGTGCTATACAACCTATGGGCAAATACGCACTGCCCCACTAAAAATACAAGAATGTACAAATGGTAATGTTTGTGTTACATATCTGTAACTGGGGCCTTCTAGAGGTAAATATAAACATCAAAATGATTGGCAATGTGTATTCTTTGGAAGCATGGCCACGGAAACATCATGTTACTTGAGCACTTTTGACGCACTTCGAAAACAAGTGATTTGCCCTATTTTCCAGACGATAAACCGGAACTCATTTATATTGCACCTTTGGCCTTGGTTTATGCCCCCTCAAAGGTGGTAGAGTTTCATTTGAAAATTCCATGGGGAAATGGTTCCTTAGGGGGTTCCATGGAACCCCCCCCCCCTTACCCAACGTGGAGTGAACACACTTAGGCACTTAAACTTGTAGTTTTTTTTCACAGAAATTAACGCTTATAGGGAATTATCAACATCTGTTGAAAGAAATCAAAGAAAGAGTAAACTTATTGGTGGCATGTTTTTATTACACAAGAGCTTACATAATACGATAAAAGTCAATTGGGCTACAAAAGCATGTAACGTGGTTTTTGCATTGCAGTCATTTCCTCCTGCGTTTAATCCGTAAATAATCTATAATTTCTATCGGGGCCCCGGGCCATGTCTAGGCTATACGTAGGCCAACTCACGATTATATTTAAGCCGTTCTCTAGATTTACAACCTCTTTATTGTGACATGGAAACAAGATGAAAATTACTTACATCACTGTTAAATTCCCGTAATCGTCCATTATTTTCCACGCAGCCGATTGTGATCTAGAAGCATGACAAAATTTGTTTACACTGGACTGCTCTTGCAAAACTGTCGGCTGCAATTCTGCATGTACCCCTGAGTCTATATTCATCCGCTCAAGCGCACATTGAAAACGCTTTGCACTTAATGTGGACAATTTTTGAATTCGAATTTAACATCATATAGAACGCAAATTTTATTAAAACAATATGCTGGACTGGATTTTAAAACGGAAAAAAGTTTCGCACTTTTTTACTGACCGTGCGAATTAATACATTATCATCGTTCACGGTAATTATAATTCAGCCGGTCGTCAGGCATTTGTGGAATGTAACGCACCTGTTGTTGTTTATTGTCTATTTAGTGTGGGATAATTCAAGATTACGCAATCAAACTTCAAAATGTCAGATATGTTGCTATTGGTTCAAACGGTCATATTACGAGACCTGAGTCTATCGTGAAAAGCGCCGATCTCTTTTTCTTGGAGTCAGTCCTCTATCTCATTCTGTCTGTCTTTTCTCTCTTTTTTTTTTTTTTTTTTTTTTTTTTTTTTTTTTTTTTTTTTTTTTTTTTTTTTTTTTTTTTTTTTTTTTTTTTTTTTTTTTTTTTTTTTTTTTTTTTTTTTTTTTTTTTTCGGAGATACTGGTAGCCCTCGGGGGGGGGGGGCACTTGTATTTGTAGTGCATGTGTCTCACTTGTTCGTTTTACTTGGTGCATGTAGAAAGATTACCCATGCATAATGCACCAATTATGAGGATAAGAATATGTAAAAAACATAGGCGTAAATTTTTTTCGAGCTACGTCGGGGACGAGGCTGTTGGTCACGAAAACGTCCTTAATATAGATAATAATCAACGTCTACTTTCTTTCAGAAAAAAAAAACATGGTTCTTATAAAGCTGATGCAACCATTGTTTCTATCTTCAGTAGATAGTACACAAATGTTGACTGCGAACTGCGATAATGAGAACGGCGTGAATGGTCTTCAGCAGCCGATAGACGCCGCTCAAATTCAGCAACTCTGCGATAATGAGAAGGCACATTTTATTTTGAAGTTTGGATTGCTACAGAGTTTGCTCTAGGCAAACCTCTAAGAAAACGAAATCAGAAAAAAAATCTTTCAGGTGTAGAAGTTTTTATAGTCCGCCGGACTCAGAGTCCATCTAAACGTAAAGAATCGTTAACTCTTCACGCAATATTGTTTGTCGACTATTGAGCCTGGATGATGTTTTAAAACATGTTCATAACTACATCAAACTTCGGGTTACTATTGATAAAACAAAAGCCACGTGGCTCTGGATTCTGAGAAACCACTCCCTTTTATCCTGTCATAATACTCATATGGACTACAGTGGGCCAACATAGAGCCATCAGTACAACTCACCCCGCAACGACTTTAACTGTGCAAAAAAGTTTCACCAACAGTTAACCTTCTCCCTGAAATGCCGCCATTTATAAAATTTTGATAACCAATAAATATGGCAAAATGTATGTGTGTCCGAAATGATCTCAATTCCATTATGTTTGAAAAAAAGTCACTTTTAACTTTTAAATTAAAAGGTGTGTCTTATATGCCTGGAATATTTTTGAATATGTAGGGATAATTCATTCTAAAATCAAATCTCAGCAGGTTATGTGACTTGAGCGCTTCCTAGCTTGAAAATAAAGCCGGGTGGAAAGACCCTCAGTATTACATTAGTACGATGTTGAGTTCTGCACTTTTGATATTGAGAAATTGAAATCCCTCAATTGTATATGTGGTCAAAATTAACTCTAGCTCAGAAATATTTGGATAAAGCTTGTTTTCAACCGGTCCTTTTATGTTCTGACAATTTTTTTTTCCAAATTTGATCGTGTCTTATAGTTTTCTTTGAAGAACACTGTCGGTGATTCATCCGGAGAGACAAAATACCGGTATAGTAAATTTTCAGAAATAACTTAAAGTGAAGGAGATACCATTAAAAATACCTCTAATTACTTTTTTACAAACTAAAGAATCGACAGAAAAGAAAGAAAGGGGCAGTGTTCAAAGATATGAAACTCTCCCCATTCAATTACGGGTGTTGTACACTGTGACAAAATGTTTCCCTAAATTACCAGACTTTAACCTTTAAATTACGGTACACCCCAATTATTCAATATCTTCATGCTTTATTACCTATACCTAACATAAATACACTTTGAAGCAGAAAAATGTAATAAACATGGCTAAAATAATACTACTACACATTTTGAAAAAAAGGTAGTATTTATACGCTGACCGTTCTTAATATTTATCCGTAAATATTACGTTCTTTTTTGTAACTTTACTTGTTTTTAATGTAGAATCGAACTATGGAAATCGTTTACCTATAAAATGTGTTAATAACGTCGTAAGTACGTCATTAAAAAAAAAATACAAAATCTTATTTTCCCCTAGCCCTATCATTTTTAAAACTCTTTTCTCCTTTTGTCTAATATTCAGTTTAATTTGGAAAAAGTAGTACACTCATATAGTTATAATATTTAATTTTAGCAGCTGCTGTCAGTAAGTCATGTAGTGTATTGTATAAAGGTTTGGGACTTGTAATCCTTAAGGCCCTGGTTCAATTCTATATATGTTACGTGTACCCTGTTAAGTTTTTATTTCATATGGTGATTAAGTAATTAGAATGTGTACATTACAAATAAAACAAAGTGTTAAACTTGTTTAAAAAATCTTTATTTCTTCACGTTTTCCTTTTGTTTATTGCCTTTTTTTCTAAATTGTTTGCCTGAAATATTAACTTTTTACAACCACGTTGTAACGTAAATACACCGTTTGTATGATGCCATATGCATACAGCGGAAATTTTGGTCAGAGGATTGTAATAAACGTTTTAATTCATAATCTTTTTAAACAAGTCAAAAACCAACATAACGTTGATTTGAGATTTTCGCCGTTTTTTACGTTCCTGCATGGTTTCGTAATTTTTAACGGCTCCCAGTTTTTTACGTCTGCATTGTATTGGAGTTCCAGCTGCCAGTCAAATTCCTGTTTTTTTTTACAGGTTTATTTTTTAACAGTGTAGGAAGTGTCCGTTTTCGGACC
Organism: Ophioderma brevispina; assembly: GCA_023653785.1. Taxonomy (NCBI): domain Eukaryota; kingdom Metazoa; phylum Echinodermata; class Ophiuroidea; order Amphilepidida; family Ophiodermatidae; genus Ophioderma; species Ophioderma brevispina. The sequence continues at coordinate 73,259 of JAMKCH010033745.1, read as the reverse complement.
TAATGACTAAAATATCCGCTTTTATCCTTATTAGGATTCTTCTGGCCTTATCATTTGCAGGTATGTTAGGGTACCCTGCACTGGTTACAGATATGCACAATCTGATTTTTGAGTTATTTTTTCATTTTTCTGATTTAGCAAATCACTGATGTGCCTTTAAATTACACTTTCACGTGCTCTATCTGGCGTCGTGTAGGATCGAAATTGAATGGTAAGTCAGTGGATGTGTTCACAGTAAAGGTAACCTATCAGACTGCACGAAATTATTGTCCAATTATGGAGAATGTGGAATACTGATTTATGTAACTATCACATACTTTATAGGTAAGGTATATGTAAGGAGAGATAAAAACTGAAAGAAGTTTTTTTGTGTTAGTGACCACATTTTGATTTTATAACATTTTTTGTGCTCTAAATGTTCACTTTCTTCGGATAAAATTGTAACATTTCAAGTATTGATTCTAAAAATAGTGGTATGAATAATACACTGCAAAAACGTGTTTAGAAAAAGTGGTGCAAATGCAATTAGTGGTTTTGACCCATGTTAATCCTAACAACTTGGCATCAAATGTATAAACACCTAATGTCAAATCCCTAAACATGTTTCGATTTTAAACATGTTTAGATATAAGGTGTTTAAATAAATTATTAAACAGACATTTCAAAATGTTTAGAAACGTGGTGCAAAATAGTGTTTAGAAAAGTGTTTAATTTCTAAGCACTGTTTTTGCAGTGTATTAACTGATTTTTGAAAGTTTTGGTTGCAAAACTGAAAGATTACATGGGTCCAAGCAAAATTGAAAATGTCACCGAGTGTTCCTATTCGCGTAAGAAATTAGAGCTCAGGTTAATTTGCCATTTAAACGGTTGAAACATTGCGTGTCAAACTTGTTTTGAACTTCAATGTAAATATTTTCTAAGTACACACCAGATATTGCTCCCATTTCATCTAAGTACTATAATGGCGCATTTTTCTAACTTGGGTGCAATTCTAGCAATGTACACTGCATTTTTTCAGATACAGCAGCAATTCATAACGGTTGTAACAGTGTGTCAAATGTCACAACCGTTAACATCGCCACCATAGACCCACTGCAGGATAATTTCAGAACATTGAGGTACAGAATTAATAGCTCTTAATTCATCTCTTTACCATGTAGAGATCAACACTGAACAAAAAGTAATCAAAATAGTAGATCACAAAATGCTGTTGTTTAATCAATTTTGGACACAAGGTTACATTTTATGTATACCTTTACTGTGAAAACGCCCATGTTTCTTTCCATACCAACAATACTTCGCTTCCTTGGATATTAAAATCTATATACTGTGGCTATGGAGACGTTTTCGTATTATGGATGATTCAAAAGGATTATGTGGGTTGCAAGCTGATATTTTCAGCATAACTATATATGAAATAAACCGGTGAAATTGGCATTGTTAAGGATACAATAGCTTGCAGTTAATTTACTGAGATGAAATCTGCTGTATTTTCCCCTAGCTTTATTCTCCTACGTGAAGAAAACTCACTTTCCCCATCACGCAGTGTGCATGTGGAGGTATATGAAAGACTTATTATGTAATGTATTGTTTTAAAGAGACATGAGGAGATTTCCAGAAAGAAGCGCCCCCAATTTTTTTTCAAACCCGAGTTTAATTGCATATTTGGAATGCTTTCAATGTATTAGATCACACCTGAAGTGAATAAGCCGAATACACCGTCTTTATGTAATAAGATGATGATTTAGTACTTTCTCTCGTGTACGACAGAAAGTCAAAGCACGATGTTCTATGGAAAATTACGATAGTCAGGCAAGTTCAAAACAAGGTTTGCGGTTTTCTTTTGTACCTGTTTGTCCTATAAATCTTCGAAACGTTCTTGGTAGGTCCAGTGCAATTTGAGAGAAATTTGTATCCTAAAAAAATCTCACTTTAATTGCAGATGGCATGATTGTTCACTAACTTCAGTTTGAAATTAAATTACCCCAACAAATTTCACAAAGCAATGTCCAGAAAAGAAAATTAAATGGACCAATAAAAAGAAATAAACACGGGAATTTTACAGTTGTAAATAAATGAATAAATAAATAAATACATTTAATATCTTAAAATTGTTTTAATTTAAAACAATCTAGTTTTATGCATACAAACCTTATAGTTGTCAAAATAATATAATATACAGTCACAGAGTTATATAGCTCTATGTATAGGCCTACAGTAAAATACCGAAGCCACCCTTACTGCCTTTTGGGTTAATTCATTTTTCGTTATCTTCTGTGGAATACTAAATGGCCATAAAATTCAGGCATTTTTTAAATTTTTATTCAGAAGAAACGGGAAAAATAGCTTAACTTTTTTTTATTCTCCCCTATACTATTACGAACTCACAGCACGCTCTACCTCGGTAATAGGGTGTGTAAAACTATCTTATAAAAACCTACGTCTATTAAAGGTCCATGCCTCCCGATCGCTAATAGCCTCGTCCCCAGGGACCCCCAGATTTTACAGGAAGTGGTCAAAATCTTTGGTATCATAAGATATCTATTTTTGCTCATTTTAACCCTGTGAAATCTTAGGGCTAAAAGATGTTTTGGTTTGGATTTAGGATCGAAAATATACCCATTTGGGCGACCAATCTTAATTTTATACAATAACTCCTATGTGTCTTACAAATCACGCTTTTAGTTGAATTATCGCGCGAAACTTCACAGATGGGGATTTTGGGGTGAAGGCCTTCCTATCAAGATGAAAAATTTCACAGACTGTTAAATCGGATCATCCCAATTTAACATTTGTTTGGTAATCACACATATTGCAGTCTGAAATCTGACAAGTGCCATTCAAACACAACCATCCTTCCTTTATTTTAGAGTGGCGGAAGTATACTGTTTATGATAACAAACCAACTGACTTGAAACCATTTTAATTACTTTTTTTCTGTAGAGTGTTTCTTTTTTCCTGGGGGACGCCCCTGAGTACGCGCTTGCAGACTCCCCCACTCTCTATTTGGTCATGAGGGCAAACCCAATTAGCCCCTGGATCTAGCTCCCGTTAAATCATTTTGGGTTACTCCTTATGTAATTTCAGCACGAAATAATCAATAAGTATGTATAACCATGAATAGAGTTGGAATGTGGCCTCAAGGCCTTTCAAAATTTCGTACAGGCTGATGAATTTCTTTCACCCAGGTCGGTACAATCAAGATCTATCAGATCATACACCATACATTGGCCACAGGCAAGCACACAAGGACCGAAGGAATCTGGTAACAATTATTTTAAAATGGATACCGAATGTCATTCCTATGATGAGGTGCAACGAAAGTTGATAGGTTCTATTTGAAAATAGTAAATACGATGTAATTGTTTTCTAACTTAGGTTTTGTGTTTTTAAGAAATGATTCCCAGACCAATTGAATAAATTAAAGCTTATCGTAGTTAGACAACAGTGTCAGGAGTGGGATTTGAACCCCGCCTACAAGTAACCTACGACCTGAACGTAGCGCTAACAGCTCGGCCATCCTGACTTGTTATTCAAAAACCATCCTTTCGATGTCTTGTACCTGAGGTGTTCACAAGATGACCGTCAATTTGAAGAAAGTAAACTAGGCGCTAAGTAGACACAGAGGAGCTCTGTACTGTTTGCTTTTGTTTTAACCCCTCGCAGAGCTTACGTAAAAGATAATGCCCGAGTTTTACTCTCCGTTCGTGGCCTGAGAATTGGCTGAGGGCCGTAGCCCCGAAGCCATTCTCACCAACGAATGGAGAGTTACTAGTGTATTATCCGACTTAACGCACATCTGGGACGTCGCCCTAATTGCTTTTAGCTACTTATTTTTTTGCACTAATGAGTGTTTGAATTTAGTTGCTCCATTCACAAGATATCATTACCGATTGCAGGCCGGCTATTATTCAAAGGTTAATGGTGTGAAAGGTAAGAGTCCCCTTAAACGCAATGCGGACAAAACATTCTGTGATAAGATTAGGTTCAAATATTGATCGCCTGTTGAAGTCCCCGCATTGGCCTGCATCAGATAGTACTGCAGATTTCATTGTAGGTTCGTGGTTGACCGTTGTGGTCACATTTTGCTATCAGAGTGGATATAATCTATGTACATTTTTTAAATTGGATTATTCATCATTAACTTCATTACCCTCTTGATAATATATAGTAGATACTGCTATGATGCAAATTATCGGCTGAATGATGTAAACGGGAGCAAGATGTGTCATTAAACGAATTGTCTCAACTACATGTATTTACCACGGCCTGTATAGGGTCCACCAACACCTGTTTGTGTAAGTGAATTTGCTATACAAAGTTGATAATGAACCCGTATACTTGGAATTACAAGCTCATGGCACTTTGCAACTTGGAGCGAACTCCTTGTATTATATCATCTTGATTATATTTGTATCATGTCATGATTTTTCGCTGTTCTAGATGAAATAAACCTGAATGTGGATCTGGAATCCAAATCCGAATCTGAGAAGTTACGGATTTCAAAGTTACCGAAGGATGATAACCCAGATATCCAGTAAATGCCCACGGCCAGAATTCGGGAATAAACTGATCGACTAATGGCTCTATATGGGAACAAGATTTCATCGGGTATTTGTGTATTTTCCCCTGGAAATGGCAAGGATTAATATAGGACTGGTAATAGTGGTGAAGGTGCTGGTTTGGTCTCATTTTTTTCCTATTCGGGCAAAAAATTTCTCGGCTTTACGCTCGTATACAGGGTTTTCAAATCCAATTTTACCCGCTCTTTTTTTATGAAATTTTTTTCAATTTTTTAATTCGTGGACAACTAAAATGTCGCGGAAAGAGTTCCATACGCACCCCTTTAAAAATTTACAGAAACAATTATTTTTTTATTTATGCCATCACTCATAAACTAACCCTAAACCAAAATTTTAACAAAGTCCTTTGTTACATGTACAACATGAAAAACCGTGGTAGCGCAATTTTTGACTTGACTATAGAAGCTGCATTTTATTTTTCTGTCGTGCACGTCAACAAAAATCAAAGCATCTACAATTATCATCTTATTCATAAGACGGTTTATTCACCTTAATTTTCACTACTATGTGAGCTAATATATTGAATACGCATTTCAAGAATTGCAAGACTCGGGTTCGAAAAAATGGGGCGCTGCTTTCTAGAAATGTCCTCTTGTCTTTTTAAAATAAAAAAAATATACTGAAATTCATGCATATACTTTACACAAATGTTACAGTAGAAAAATACTATGATTATGATTGAAGCTTAGAGCAAATAAAACAGAAAAACACAAATTAATTACAATAAAGAAAACGCACAAAGATAACCGTCAATGTGAAGAAAAGTAGAAACTAGGCGCAAAGTAGAAAGGAAATGAAGGAGATCTGTAACTGTTGCCTTTTGTGTAACAGCCTCGCAAAGCTACTATTCCAATGACAGCAAAACAGTATCCGTCAAGGATTTTAAAAACTGTTTCTGCACTTAAAAAAGATATCTTGGTCGTAGTGGGATTCGAACCCATCCACGCCTACAAAGTAGATTACGCCTGAAACGTAGCGCCTTCAGACCGCTCGGGCCATCATTGACTTGTTATTCAAACATCATCCTTTCGTGTCTTGTACCTTAGGTGTTCACAAGATGATAACCCGTCACTGTGAAGAAATTATACTTGCGCAAAGTAGAAACTCAACCAAGGAGATCTGTACCTGTTCCGTAAAGGATATTACACGAGTGACTACCTCCGTTCGTGGCTGAGATTTGGCTGAGGGGCGTAGCCCGAAGCCAATTCTCAGCCACGATTGGAGAGTTACGAGTGTAATATCCTACTTAACACAACCATCCTGGGACTTCCACCCTCTTCCCCCCAAGCTTTTTTTTCGCTCCATATTTTTGCACGAATGGAGTGTTTTTGATGTTCAGTCTTGCGCATTTCACAAGATAATCAATTACCTATTAAAAGTCGTGTCCACACTGTAGTTATTAATTTAATCCGGTCATTAACTTAAGTCCGAGGGAATTAAAAAAAAACAAATCTACTATTCCCTCACGCCTATTGTAACCTATGTAATCGCTCGCCTCCACATGCGGTCGAACATAAGTCAATTAGGTCAAATCCTTCACACAACGCTAATGTGTCAGTAAAACATGGTGCTTACTTTGTTTTTTTGTTAAACAGTCACTGGTCACCGTTTAAGTCCGACAGAGCATGTCCACACGCGCTTTACATACCCGGTCGTAAAGATTTACGACCGGACTTAACCCTGCACTTCTTCGGCATTAAATCGGCGGACTTAAGCCTAGTTATGTCCGATATCAGTCGTTCACACGGCAAAACTTATATCAAACAACTAAACCGATCGATTTAGGTACGGTATTAAGTGACTTATTCCGACCGCGCATGTGGAGCCGATTACAATAGGGTACAATAGGCGTGAGGGAATTGTGGATTTTTTTTTTCTTAAATTCCATCGGTATATGTTAATACCTTAAACGTCGTCTGGACACGACTAAAGCCGGATCATAGCCAAGGTTGGTAGGAATGGTAGTGAATTAAGATCTTTAAACGCAATACTGGACAAAACAATTCGTGATTATGTATAATGATGAGATTTAGGTTCAATATTGATCGCATTTTCAAGGCCTCGCAATCAGCATTTCGTACTGCAGCTTTCATTGGTATAACGTTAGTTGCGTAGTTGATGTGTTTTGCCACGTTTTGCTACACAGAGTGGATGGGGGTACATTTTAATTTGCTACTCCGTCATTGACTCATTCCCCTGTTGAGAATGATGAGAGATACTGTGTGATGGAACTTACCGGTAAAATGTTGTAAACCAGAATACAAAGTGGATATGAATCCTCTATCTTGGAATTACAAGCTATAGCCTTGCACCTTGAGAGATGCCCTTGTAATATATTTTTATTTTGATCATGATTTCGTTGTCCAAAATGAAATATACACTGATGTGTCATGGATTGAATCCAAATCTGAATCTGAGGGATTTATGGATTTACCCGAGATGAGGATCTGTACATTACTTTCTCTACATAAACCCAGCATATCCAAATGCCGATGGCAGAATCATAATTCTGGAATATACTGATCGACTATTGGCTCTATATGGGGGGACAAGATTTCATCTACATGTCTATTTTTCTTTTTTTCTCCCTGGATATGTCCACGGATTAATAGGAACTGGTATAGTGTGAAGGGCGTTGGTCTCGTTTTTTTCCTATAAGGCCAAAATATGTCGGCTTACGCTCGCATACCAGGTTTTTCAAATCGCATTTAACCACATTCGTTTTTTTTAAGGAAAGTTTTTCAATTTATTTTTAATCGTGGCCCTAACTAAAAATGTCCGCGGGAATAGTTTTTCATACGCTACCCCCTTTTAAAATTTTCCAGGAGACCTTTTGTTTATTTATGACATACCTCACGAACCTCTAACCCTACAACCAATTTTAAAACAAAAATGGTTACATTTCACACATGAAAAACCAACCTGTGATATATGCGCATCGCCTTATTGACTTAAGTGCAACGAAATATTCTTGGTGGCACTCAAATATTGTGTCTTAAGTAGTAATTTCATATAGATTATATACATCAATAGATATCTTACCCTTGATTTCGTCGCTACAAAATGCCTTAAAGAGAGCAAAAGAGGATTTGTGATTTGATTCTATATCATGATAAACATAGGGCTGAATTATTCTTTTGCACCTATACGAAATTAGAAATTTCACAATTTTTGTACCAAAGAACATTTCTCAGCTTAATCCTTTTAGATGTTGATATTTTTATGGAAAGTCCCTTACTCAGGCAGGGCAAATTCAGTACTGTCGATTTTTAAGGAACATCCTATGTGAAATCTCTCGTTGCACCGTTAATTGGCTCTATAGAAGGCATGCTTGTGATATTTTCTGTCGTGGCACAGACGAAAAATCCAGCATACAAATTATCACTTATTAACATACTTCCATCTTTAATGTAGTCACTTCATGTTGTTTGAATATGTTTAACAGCATTTAAAATATGCAAACCAGGTTCGAAAAAAGTATTGGCGCGCTGCGTCCTACATGTCCTCTTTAAAATGAAAAAAAAAAATGAAATTTTACGGTCGCTAGTCCTATGAAACAAACCTGAAATTCATGCATATACATGCAAATATACAAGACACTATCAGCCACAATAGTAAACAAATAATAAAATTATGATTTTAATTAAAGCTTAGATCAAATAACGGGAACACCAATTAGAATACATATCAATAACCGCCCAAAAAGAGAACAAAGACCCAGGCAAGATTTCTGTTAGATTTGCACAAATAAAAACATACTGAACAAAATATTTTAGGCCTAAGTACAACGATAAACAAAGTTGAAGGAATAATGAAATAAAAGTAGTCACCATGCATGAAATATACGATCAAACAGTCAAATTCAAAAAAAATTAACACAAGAATTTATCTAGTTGAAAAATTATTGAAATACCAAAAGTCATACAAAATAATAAAATTTAAGTTTTTTATTTTTTTCTTTTTTGGTTAAAACATAAACACACCACCAAACTAAAAAGGACCGAACCAAAATTAACTCGTTGTATGGGTAAAACTCGTTATTTCATGTGTTTTTATCAACGCAAATCGTTTTCTAAATTGTCTTCAATATTGTAATACCTGCTTTGGTATTGTTTTCCGCATTGTTTTGCGCGAATGGTAGCGAACTGTATCCAAAATACGCCATTCGTAAACTCGGCGAAAGCATCGCTTTTCTGAGTTACGAATGGCGTGTTATTGTTAGTTCGCTCAACATTCGTGCAAATAATGGAGCGAAAAACCATCATGGGTGACTTCACAGTATGTTGTTATTTTTGTGTACCTCCTCGAAAGCTACTCAAACTCTATTTGGCCATGGGATCAAAGGAAAAATTGTTCATTTTGATTACATACTTCGTCAGAATTAACCATTTTTCCACTATAATAATAAGAAATTTTATAATTACCATTTATTGGTTTATGGCATTGGTAAAGGTTTCACATATTTAACTGAAACGTGACTAAATCAGACCATCTCATTTCTATTCTGACTTCCAGTGATCACCGGGACATACACATGCTATACATTGACTCAAGCAATAATGGCATTATTGCAATAAATCCACCTGGTATTCATATCGGTCGGACAAGGACTTTCAAGATTCCCCTTTGTTTTAGTTGGAACTGACATAGCCTTTGCTTTACTGCCCATGCAGTTGGGTAGATGTAAGGTGTTATAGACTGGTTACCCCCGCCCAGTTTTTGGGATCAGAAGGTCATAAATTTAAAGTACGGCAATTAGCATTGTCCCTTTGATTCCGTTCATGCACTCTATGATGATGTGCAGTAGTGCAGGACGGAATCAACTGCAAATCTTTGTTACTGGGGACTCTTCTATATGAACCTCTAATCCGATTTGGATTGAGCTGGCCTCGTTCTCCGCGAAAAATAACTTTGAGGTTTCTACTGTGAGGTTCAATAATTTGACTGTATATTCCACTCATTTATTGAAAAAAACTAATGTGAACAAACTCACGGTGGATCTGTTGCTTGGTAAGCTGTAACCTACTTTTTGTGCAGAACCAAGATCCATACTTATTGCGATACATCCATATCTATTTCATTTAACCACTAGGTATTTTTAGAAAAATACAAAAGAAGGGGGTCTAGCGACCTATGCTAACAACACAGTAAATTCAAAAGAAATGGGGTTACGCGACAAGAGCTGACAAGTTACTGTAAGTTAAGTTTTGTTTCTGCACAAAGATGTTAGGTCACAGTCTGCCAAACAACCTTCTTTCATGATTTTTTGTTCATCTTTGTTTCCTTTTCGGAAAAATGATGAAATATATGGTCAAAATTTATTGGACGCACAGTAGAAGCCTAAGATTTATTTATTCGTGAAAGAGGACGAGTATCTTGTGCTTTGCGTCATAAAAAATAGCTCAATCTTAATCTGGTGATGAGCACCTGAAATCCTTTTATCTGGAAGTACAGAGTCATTGTTCTTTCCAATACAGTTGAAAAGTAATTTGTAGTGCTTTATCCTCTGCATACCGAGCGGATTTACTGGATATCAACAGGGCTATTATTTGCCCGAGTCAATGCTGCATGATGTATATCTACTGGTCACTGATATTTAGGAAAAGAAATTGTGATGACATTTTATTCATTTTCAATCAAATGTGCAACTTTTGCACTTGACATAACCCAGAGTATTGAAAGGTATAATAAGACAATATTAAATGCGCAGGAATCAGTTACTTCGCCGATATGCGTAACCAATGTCCTTATGCGAGCATCTTTTTCTCTTTGATCCCATTGAGTATATGCCAATGACAGCAAAACAGTATCCTTCAAGGACTTTTAAAACTGTTTCAGTACTTAAAAAATGAATCTTGTCAGGAGTGGACTTCGAACCCACGCCTACAGAGTAGAATACGACCTGAACGTAGCGCCTTAGACCGCTCGGCCATCCGGACTTGTCAATAAAACATCATTCAATGTCTTGTAGGACCCTGTACACTGAGGTTTCCAAAGATGGTGACCGTTTGAAAGCAGATTATAGTCCGGCAGGAGCCATAGTCCGGCAGGAGCAATAGTCGGGGCTCCATAGCGATAACGGAAAGCGTTTTTTTTTTTTTTTTTTTTTTTTTGGTTGAAACTAATGTTGGGGAAGAGTCAACTGAAGCGCTTGCCCTATGTTAACCATTGTTCCCGAACTATGAATACGCCGGACAAGGGTTACTTCTACACCGTCAATGTGAACAAAAGTAGAAACTTGGCGCTAAGTAGAAAAATAAAGGAGATGTTGAATGTGGACACTACAAAACGCAAAACTGTGGATATCATTCAACTCATTTAATAAAATCAAACTACTCCAATCTGTAACTATTGTCTTTTGTGTAACCTCCTCCCAAAACTACTATGCCAATGACAGCAAAACAGTATCCTTCAAGGATTTTTAAAACTGTTTCAGTACTTAAAAAATGAATCTTGTCAGGAGTGGACTTCGAACCCACGCCTACAGAATAGAATATGGCCCGAACGTAACGCGTTAGACCGCTCGGCCATCCGGACTTATTATTCAAAATCATCCTTTCGTTGTCTTGTACGTACCTGAGGTGACGTAAAAAGGAGTGTTGAATGTGGACACTACAAAACACAAAGGTCTGGATATCATTCAACTCATGTAATAAAATCAAACTATTCCAATCTGTAACTATTGCCTTTTGTGCAATCACCTCGCAAAGATACTTAACACAACACCAAAAGTAAGTTCCCCTCTAAACAACCGCTCCTAATTTCTCATGTGGAAAGTTTATCAAAGTCATGGCAAAGTAATAATATTTCTATGATGTGTTTTTCCTGTTTGTGTGAAAATCAGAGGCATCCGTTACTTAACGGCTGACTGAGCACAGATTAAAGACAAAAGAGGCACTTTCAATATTCACAAAGTGATATCATTACTTGAGTTGATTAACAACTAACTTAAAATTTCAGTACTTTTCAGTAATGTGTGTATCTCTACACTTGACAAAATGACCCCTTGACATCGATGTAAGCATCGGTATCGATGAGTATGGTTAGACGCGCTGCTGAGGGATATCATCCCATTCCTCCTGTAAAAACGTAAAGTCATCCAGTGTACTCTCTGCATTGCATGGGTATACAAAGAACGCTTATGGTCGCAAACGATGCTCGATGGGGAATTTATATTAGGCCATACCATTCTTTTAATGTCCTCACATACCAAGAATGCGTTAAGTATAGGATAAGGCATGAGTGGAGTGCATTCGGGGATATAATTGCATCGTTGGACGCATTAATAAATTAACATATGTATTAGTGGGGCCACTGTGAGCACGAGCGCTTTAGCGCGAGTGCTCACAGTGGCCCCGCTTATCCATATATATGTAGTTAGTACTCTCAAATTGTGGTGTCACTTTTTAAATAGGGGCCATTTTAAGTTTACACAGGGGTCAAACTTTTAAAATGCTCCAATCATGTTGAAATGTATGCCATATTGTCTGTCTAGTCATAAGGATTCCAAAAATATATAGTTTGTACAATCTATGACCATTGGTTTGGGGTTATAGGGCGGTAAAAATGGGTCAAAATGAGAAGTTGCTCCAATTTTGTTAAAAAATGAAAGAAGTTTTTCATCTAGCTTAATGTGTCAAAATAAGGAATAGTTTGTTCCGTCTGCAATGTATAGTTATCATGTTATGCGACAAAATAGGTCATAGGGCAACATAATCAAATTGGCGTTGATCTTCTTTGACCCTTATCTCCGTAAGTAAACATTTAACATAATCAAAACTATACTTTTGGGGAGTCCTCTTACCTCAGGCAATAATTTGCAAGTATTTGAAATATAATCAGATTAACTTTTAATGTTTACCCCTGTAAAAAATTGAGATTGACTTTTTTTACCATTTTAGGCATGTTTACCCTATAACTCCAAAACCAATGGTCATAGTGGTACAAACTATACATTTTTTAAATCCTTATGATTAGATGGACAATATGACATACATTTTAACATGATTGGGGCATTTTAAAAGTTTGACCCCTGTGTAAACTTAAATTGGCTCCTAATGAAAAAGTGATACCACAATTTGAAAGTACTAACTACCTAGCACTGATGTAGATGGTCCATACTAACTACCAAAGGTGTTAAACCTTTTCTGTAGGGGGGGGGGTAAACGAATTCCTTAAAATAAGACCCCTATGATATTCTGCTCCTGCTCGTTTACCATAGGAAGCATCATATGCTACGTACAACATGTGGACGGAAAAGTAATGATATCACTTTTGTGAGTTTGAAAATGCCTCTTTTTTGCCTTTGCTCGCGCTCGGTCAGCCGTGAAGTAACAGATGTCTGAAATTTTCACACAAGTTCAAGTTCAAGTTTATTTACATACTAGTATATCATGAAAAATACATATATCATCAGAATAACAGTATACAAAGTCTTGTAATGCAAAGTTATAATACAAAGTCTTACAATACAAAGTTAAATCATTATACAAAATTTGAGGACAAAAAATATAGTGTCAGAATCAAACAAAGATATATATTTATATAATATGAAAATAGAATACATTACAAATTGACCAAGTGTAATCAAGCTAAGGAGGTAGATATACTTATTTTAACATGATATATGGAGGAGAGGCCAAATAAACTTATAAAAAAGCTTTAAGATTGGCCCCACCTTGAGAATAGCTAACAATATAATAATAGATCGACTCGGACAGGACAGAAGACAGGACAACACAAGACAAGGACAATACAAGACGAGGGGACAAGGACAGAGACATGGTGTGTCGCATTAAATTGAGGGGAACCACGTATCAGGGAGGTATCTAGAGGTGGCAAGCCGTCCAAACAGTAACTCGGGCAGATGGTAAACAACGAAAGTATGATTATTATTAGTTTATTATTATTATTATTTGCTGTCATTCTTAAATAAAAAAGATAGTTGTTAACGGTTACAATTCGAGTTTATTTACAAAGAAAAAAACCCCATCAAGTTTCATATTTAGAGATAAGATATTTTTGTACTTATTCTTAAAAGTTATTAGTGAGTTTAAATTAGTTATATCTGTGCCAAAAGAGTTTCAAATCTTAGGTCTAAAGTACTTTAAGGAGAATTTTATTATGTCGATAGATGGTTTAACAGATAGAAAGTGGTGGGCATATCTGGAATTGTAATTATGGAATTCTTTTCCATTGGTGAAGAAATTGGTAAAAGGTTTGGGTAGAGTGTTGTTAACAAAACGATACATAAAAAGGGCAGTTTGGATTTTGTTAAGGTCCATAATGTTTAAAGTATTTAGCTTCAAGAAGTTTTTAGTATGAGCTGAATAATTTGAATTGGTAATGATTGGAGCTTGAATAAATTAGTGAGTCTTGTTGTGTTAGGAAAAGTCCAAGGCAGAGATTATAGTCAAATGAATGAGATGTAATTGCCCATGCTATATTACTATAAGACAAATAGGGAAGAATTAAAGTGTTATAGAGTGTAAGCAGGATATTTGAAGGAAGTATAATGACAATGTTCCGGGCAATTAAGTTAGTTATTTTGGTGGTTTGATTTTCCAGTTGAGTTTCCTGTCTATGACAACACCAAGAAACTTAGTACTGTCAGTAGGATGGATTGATTTGCCATCGATTTTGATTGCTCGCGACCGGAAGGGCGCGAGCTATGAGAGATTACTTTCAGAGAGACACCTGCGATTTTCCAATGTGCAAACGAGGATGAGATATAAGCCGGAACTCAGAGATTGCCCGATGAGGGCGCCCTCAGTTTCAAAAAAATGTGTTTTTTGCATGCATAATTGCTTGTCCATATTTACTAGTCACTGTGTGAATAAGCTAAGCTTCAAATCGAAGTCCTTTCATATAGAAAATCACATTCTTTGTTATTAAAATTCCGGATTCCGGAATTTGTTATACCCATGATCCTATGGCACTGTTATACACATTTTAAAAAAAAAAAATGTTTACTGCATCAAAACGAAACTACGATTCATATCAAACTTTGGATTGAGCATTCTAAGTGACTATCTTTAGTTCAATTTATTATTTTTAATTAAATATTAAAAAATTATCTTCAGAAATTTGAGTCAGGAACTTTAACAATTTGAGATGTTTTCAGATACATACATTTGTGGAATACTGCTCGAAATATAAACAATAACAATCGCTGATTTGACCAATAATTATGAATAGGATTTCAATGTTACTCCTTTTTTGATAACGATAACATATTAATGACTTAATACATGTTGATTTGAACAAGGCTGTGTGGCCAGGTTGGTGGCGCTATACCTCAACATTGTCTATGGGCTCAGCGCTATACCTCAACATTGTCTATGGTCCATTGTCTATCTGCTTTCAATATAGCAACTTATCAAAACGAACCAAACGTCACTTTGACTTTGACAGATGTACTCTGCGGCTCCTCGACAGTAGAGTGAGTGCGCTAGACGTTAGTTAGACGCTGGAGGGTTGGTTTGTTAGATACTTGATTGTTTCTTCTTAAATGCTTCAGTTGTTGTGATATTGACGAGAGTTTCAGGTAGACAGTTCCATTCGGGTTTATTGTACATCAAGCCCGTGCGCGAGTTCACATTGGTGTGTTAACACCAAGTGGGTCTATGTCTTGTATCTATATGTGATGACTTATTTTTCTTTTTCGTGGTAAAGTGAATGAAGTTAGTTTTGCTAACATTGAGGGAGAGTTTGTTAGCTTTAAACCAGTTGGGGACGCGGGTAATCTCTGTATTGAATATGTTCGTAAGGGTATCTAAGTTGGGGTGGGAGAGAAAGATATTTGTGTCATCAGCAAAAAGAAAAAAAGAAAATAATTTGGTAGAATTTGGGATATCATTGATATAAAGTAAGAAGAGGAGTGGACCAAGTATGGAACCTTGGGTAACAACACAGGATACGGGTAGGAGATCAGAAGAATGAGAATTAAAAGTAGTAAACTGCTGTATATCTTGAAGATAGTTGGAAAGAAGATTCAAAGGAGTACCACGGATACCGTAATGCTGAAGTTTGGTGAGAAGATTATGGTAGTCTATGGTATCAAACGCCTTGGATAGGTCTAGGAAGATGCCTGTGGTGTGAAGTTTTTTTGAAAGAGCAGAGCAGAGGAGATCTTATCATATATGTCAAGGAGAGCCAGGTCAGTTGAATAATTTTTTCTAAAGCCATATTGATTATCATGGAGAATATTGTGGAGGGAGAGAAAATTATCGAGCCTGTTATAGATTAAGCGTTCAAGGATTTTGGAAAAGCAGGGAAGGATAGAGATTGGACGATAATTGGAAAAGATCTGAGGATCATCTTTTTAAAAGATGGGTACGACTTTGGCTATTTTTAAGGCTGAAGGGAATACGCCAGTGGAGAGGGAGAGGTTAAAGATATGGGCAAGCGGCTTGGATATAAAAGGGCTAATATACCTGACGACTGTAGGGCTTATCATCATAACCAGCACTCTTGCCAGTCTTGAAAGTACTAATGATTTCCGATATTTCCTTTTCAGATGTCGGGTCGAAAACATTGATTTTTCAAAAGGGGCCGGAAGGAAATCAGCAAAGTTTTTAGGACTTGTGATTTTTTGGGTTAATTTTGAACCAATTTCGGCAAAAAATGTGTTGAACTTAGAGGCAATGATGTTGGGGTCGGTAATTTTGGAATCATTATCGACAAAGTGTGTAGGACTGGTGTTTTTTATTATTACCAAGTATCTCATTAATGGAGCGCCAAGTGTTTTTAATGTTGTTCTTGTATAAGTTAAATTTATTTGTATGATAATTTCTACAAGATATTCTAATAATGTGAGTAAGTTTATTTCTGTATTTAAAATATTTTGTTTTATTTACTTCGGTTGGGTGTTTTAGGTAAGTCTTATAGAGTTTGTTTCTGCTTTTTATTAATTTAATTATGCCTGCAGTGACCCATGGTTTATTTTGTTTTCGCTTGTTAATTTTTGTTTTAGTTTTAGGAAGATGTTTATCATACATTTTAGTAAACTAGCTTAAACTCAGTGATGAATTTTTCGTAAGACTCGTCGGCTGAACTACAGTCTAATACGCTATCCCAATTAGTTTGGTTTAGATCAATCCCAAAAGATGACATATTGAGTTTGGTACTTTTGCGGGATATTGAGTAAGTAGTGCTTTTATCATTGTGGTGTTCATTATAATTATTATTTATTTTATTAATTGAATATAGGAAAATGGTCGGTTACATCACTGAATAAAACACCAGGGGTGATGCTGTTATCAAGAATGTTTGTGAAGAGATTATCGATTAGAGTTGCTGATCTGGTAGTTGCACGAGTAGGCTTATCGATTGATTATAGAATGATTCAGAATAGAATGTATTTAGGAAGTCATTAGTGAAGTTATGGGTGGATGATTTTAAGAGGTCGAGATTAAAATCACCACATATAAATGCAGGTTTGCATCATTAGCAGTGAGATTAATAGCTGTGGAGAAGTGATTAATGAATGGGTATGAGGGCTATCAGGAGGTCTCTAAATTATACCAATAATCGTATTTTTGGGTCTAGTTTCGATTTCGATAAAAAGAGATTCAAATTCAGTACTAATTGGAAGATTTAGGTCATTACGAATTTTGAAGTTGATTGCCTCTGAAATTCGCAACCCCGCCTCCTCTTTTATTGCATCTGTCATTGATGTTAGTGAAGAGAGGCAGAGCATTGTCATCTTTGAGCCAGGACTCACTGAACGCCAAGATGGGAATTTTGTGGTTTAATGTTTGTAAATCGTCGGTAATTGAATCCAGGGTTTTAATTAAGATCCGCGAGTTAAAGTGTATATACTAAAATCAGAAGTTTTATTTTTAGTTAGATCGTTAACAGGTTAAAGAATCACTGCAGAAATATTTGCATTTATCATTTATTTTATGCATACCAAAATTTGTATTATGTTTTATCATCATTATCATCATCGTCTTTATTTAAATTGAATGGGTTTATGGTTAAGGATTGAAGTTTGTTCAAATTGGATCGTCGAGATAAAATTGTTCGATTACATGAATAAATTCTTCATCATCAATAATTATGTGATTAAAAGGAAATATTGTTTCTAAACAGTATTTACAATACCATGCATCATCAGTCGAATATGATAAGTGTGGGACAGAGCTAACCTGAGAGCAGTGGCTATGAACTGAGTGATGGCAGATTGTACAAGTGCGATGTGTGTTCCTCCTGATACATTTGCGACAATACTTACAAAACATTTAAGAGCAAATAAATCGCAAAAACCAATCGCCACCGTGTGTGTGGCGATTGCTACTACAGCTCTGATTGTCCTTCAAGATGGCGGTAGGTGCGTTGTCAAGCCGTTTCCAAGGCTTACGTAATTGATCGATCGCATTAAAGGTCCATGGCCCGATCGTCTAATAGCCTCAGTCCCCGATTTTACCGTAAGTAGTCAACATTTAGGTATCAGGAGAAAGCTACATTTTTTCTCATTTACCCCTGTTGAAAATCCTGAGAGCAAAGGATTTTGGTTTGGAATTATGAGCGAAATGTGACCTATTTGGTCGACCAATATTAATTTTACAGTACTCTATGGGGCTTACAAAATCACGTTTTTAGCTCTCGCCTCAAGACGTGTTAAAATATCGGCGCGAAACTTTACAGATGGGATTTTGGAGTGAAGGCCAATCTATCAAGATGAAAACTTCATATCCATAAATCGGGCCATCCCCCCTTTAACTCGGCTATTGCATACCCTCGCTCCTCTACAGGGAACTCAATTCAGTTGACTCTTCACGCAACATTAGTTTCGTGCTTTATTCCGTTATCGTCTATGGAACCCGGACTATGGCTCCCGCCGGACTGCAGTTGCTTTCACAATCACATCACACACCGTGTAGAAGTAATATCGTCCAGCGTACTCATAGTCCGCGGAACAATGGTGAACAATAGGGCAATCGATTCAGTTGACTCTTCACGCAACATTAGTTTCAAGCTTTATTCCGTTATCGTCTATGGAGCCCCGGACTGTGGCTCCCGCCGGACTATATCTGCTTTCACACTGGAATACACTTATAGGTGGTACTCTATACATTTTTGGAATCCTTATGATTAGATGGACAATAATTATGGCATACATTTCAGCAAGATTGGGGCATTTTAAAAATTTGACCCCTGTGTAACTTAATTTGGTCCCTATTGAAAAGTGATCCCACAA
This sequence comes from Ophioderma brevispina, assembly GCA_023653785.1. Lineage (NCBI taxonomy): Eukaryota > Metazoa > Echinodermata > Ophiuroidea > Amphilepidida > Ophiodermatidae > Ophioderma > Ophioderma brevispina. Next base: position 54,473 of record JAMKCH010033745.1, on the reverse strand, counting down.
TTTTAGAGTACTAACTACCTAGCATTGATGTAGAGGGTCCACACTAACTACCAAAGGTGTTAAACCTTTCCTGTAGTGGAGGGGGTGTAAATGAATTATTTAAATAAGGCCCTATGGTATTCTGCTCCTGCTCTACTATCCCCATTCGCAGTAAAAGAATTTTTTTTAAAAGAAAAGAGACGTTTCTTGGCAAGGGCTAACCTAATTTGTATAGAACTTAAATTCTCATTTACTTCTGTATGAAGTTATTATAGTTTACTCCAAGAGTTTACTATAAAAATTTCATAAGAAATAAATATGGGTGTAAGGTTGGCGCTTCCAAGCACAGGGGCATTCGATGACAGAGGACATGCAAAAAATATGGTCTTTGGGTGAGAGACTGACTGCCAAATGTTCCCCCAAAATAGTGGGGGTTTTGGGTGGCAAATTTGCTAAATTTTCCAAAATAATGGGGTCTTTGAATGAAAATTTTGCTAAAATAGAGGTTTTTTGTCAAAATTTTCCAAAATATAGTGGTCTCTGTGTGACAATGGTAAAATTTGCAAAAATGGGTCTTTGGGTGACAACAATGCTGAAAATGGGGGTTTTAACAGCCTTACATATGCATCATCTCCAAAGGGGGAGTGCCCCTGGGGCCTAAACTAACTTATGTTCTACTCTTAGTATTGATCTGGCCTTACTTTGTGTATAAGTGATGTAAGATAGGGCACATGTGACATACAAGCAAGCACAATCACAGCACTTTACAATTGTGACCCATGACTATTTTGTCGAAATGTGATAATTGGGATTGTGGCAAATATTTTAAAATTTATCCCCTCCAATTACCCAAAAACTTGTCTGATGTGAAATGCCCACACTTTATTGAAGCACAAACAAAAGCAGAGCTCAGAATTAGATGGTGTGTGTACTACTACAGAATGGATGTTCACATGTAGCGTAATAATACAGCCATCAAATACAAGACTACAGCATATCAGCTGATGAAAAGTACTTCTGAGGTAATTTGAGTAGCATAGAAGTTTAAATTTACTGAATGTGCAGTTATGTCCCTGCCAAATGCATGACCCCTAAATGACCTTTGACTCATGTGTCAATAGTTCCACAGCTCCACTCCCTCCAAGTGTCTATGAAATTCATCATGTATAGATCTACAATGACCCAAGATGACCTTTGATCTCACATCTGTCAAGGTTAAATGCAACTACTCGGCAATCGTTTCCAGGTTCCGTGCAAATCCATCTTAGTATGTGGATACAGTGACCAATACATTTCATGTCCCTTGCCTTGCCCATCTGTTCCAAGGTATATACTCTTCCCCAACTCGAAGTATGAAGTAGCGACGTGGGTGTCTACATTGTACCGACTTTCAGCACACGCGTAAGCAAAGCACAAGCACACTGCAACTGAAAGGCGGCATTGAGTATACACGCTCGTCGTCATTACATACAAGACAAAATAGTCATTTTTTGTTTGATATCAACTTTACCATACTGCTTGTGAAGTGCTTGTCATTGTGTACATTGATTATGTGTGCTTGTATGTACAAAGAAAGAAATCAAATGCAACTACCTACTTTAGTGTGCCAATGAAGTTCTTTATTAATCATCCAATTTAGAGCCCAAGTGGCTTGAAGTGCGAGTTCAGCAAAGAAAAATCGAACATACTGAAATGATTCCATACTGCAATCACTTCTATTTATTGGGAAATTGCATGTTTTCCAAGAGAGGGAATTAATATACATTTATATTAGACAACTTTGTAGTCCTTATACCGATTGATCAATTACATCGACATAGTCAGGTATAAGATATTTCAAATGAGTAATGCAATGATAGATTGCAAATATCCTGGGCCGATTATTCAGTCTTTTTATTGATTGTAATATCAAGTACATTTTGTCTAAATGTATTCAGCATGTTCAAGAAAGGAAACACATCCCATGTGTAATACACTGATAGAGTGCAGATATTCCATTTAAAGATTGTGTTGATTAAGGACTACTATAAAAGTACCTTCACTAAATAATGAACCTTTTAAGAACTGTACTAATTTCCCATTCTATCATATATTAACTTCATAATTTAGCCCCCAATTATCTTTAGTAACAACTCACCCACGTTGGTAGCAAAATCTGCACTAGAACAAATTTAAGTAGGCTAATATCGAACCTCTGAAAATAGTGTGTAGCCGTGTGTGTGTCTCTGTGGTTAACTGTTGGGTTGCTTGTTGGTAAAGCACAAAACCACAACTAGGTCTGCATGGATGCATGGTACCTTGAGCAGCCTCTTAACTAATGCTTGAATAATATCAGAAAGAGCTCCATTGAAAAAAAAAACAATGTTGGACTTCGAAGTACTACATTTACATGACTGCTAAGCTGGAAGCAGTTATGTTACAGGTGCCATTCACTGTGCACCTGCCATGTTTTTTGGCAGATTTTGAAAAGCATATGGTCAGTAAAGGCCGGCGTTCACACTTCCCACTGCACTGCAGTGCATTGAGTTGCATTGCCCGAATAGCAGTCTCTGCGCAAGATACTGCAACAAAGTTAATTCCTTTTAACTTGCATTGCAGTGGGTTGCATCAAGTAGAAAGTAATCGATATATTGGCATTGCAGCAGCACTGCATTGCAGTGGTAGTATGAACGAACCTTAACTCATATCTCATTCCTGTTTTCTAAAGATATACTTGTAAAGATTATGATCTGACAGATAAAGGGTGGATTAATACCTGATCTGTATGTACATGTAGCAGTCATTAGTGAAAATATCAGCAATGAAACCACCAAATGGTTAGAGAATAAAAGATAGGATTTGTTGTTTTGCCTATCTAATATTGTGTGATATTGGATGGGCAGTCCAATATTTTGGGAAGTGGCGCAGCCGGTGTCCACTACGATAAAAATATTGGACTGCCCATCCAATATGACATGATATTACATATAGGCAAAACAACAAATCCTATCTTTTATTCTCATTCTTATTTACTTTTGGTTGTTCAAATCACCAAAAATATTTTCTAAAAATATTAGTCAAAGAGGCAAAAATATTCCCCCACTGTAAAAAACCAACCAACCCATGCTACTGCATGCACTGCGTAACATTATACATGCGCGCATAAACACTTGTGCGACGACGCACTATCTAATATCGTCTTATTCTAGATAGGCAACACCCAATGATATTTCTTGTTTACTTCATAAACCCCGCTCACTGAATACGAATTTCAAATAATGGAAGTGATTGTAGTATGGGTATTTTAGATTTATGTTTGAATGTTTTTCTTGGCAGGAATGTTTTAATAACTACATGTGGATTGTTCAATGCACCCAGAAATAATGTGCTTTAACATACAATATACAAAACAGAGGAAATATCTCTGAAAATATACATATAATCTGTTTTCTTGTTTGATTCTAATGCATTCACCATTGCATACAAGGTCTTCCAACCAGCAGCTGTTAGATATTGTACAACAGCACTTTCCTTTTGAGCTGTGGTCACACAACGATGATAGGGGAGCCAGAACATAATTATACTAAATTCAACCCATCGTGTCACCAGAGAGAAAGTTTTGGACAGAGTCGATTAGTTGGGATTGGGGCCAGAAAAAAGAAAACATGTGGCCCGATTCACCTGTTCATGAGCGAATTAAGATAATATGGCTTGCTTTTCGTATTGCCATCATTTTCAAAGACTGGGTTTCTTTGTATCCAAAACACGGGCGCTCAAAAGTCAGTAACATTCAACTCACCTGTTACATTGAATACCACTGAAGCAAATGCGATTAGTCAGAATGTTTTGAAAGCTATAATGTTTTTGTAGCTGCAAATGCGCTTACGTTGACTTGAATGGTTTCATTAAGCATAGAATTGGGTTCTCTGCTATCGGACTACATGTTTCATTACACGTAGCGTGGAATTTTAATCTTGATTTAAATTTCCACGCATTGCACATGCCCATCATTCAATGCCCATACCTTCGGAAAAAGTACTAGAGGTGACACGATGGGTTGAATCTACTATAGTTTTCTTACAGATGAGGGATTGTAAAATTTGTCTTCATTTTTATATTGACCATATACCAATTATTTGCCATAAACAATGATCATTTGAATAATGCAAAGTGCATCATCTAAAGTTGGAAGATTTTCTTATGTGATGGAATCAAAATATTTGTCATGCAAAATTGTTTTCTCCATCAAGATGCACTAAAATTGAAATGTTTTTTTTTAGTTTAGAATAGACCAAATTAAAATATATAAAAATAAATTGGGTACTAGATACATTATAGTATTCATTGTGTCTTTTTAAAGACCACATATTTTCCCATTTTTTGCACAGGGAAAATTAATTCTGAATAACTCAGCGACACCATTATTTTTGCGTGGACTTGGTTTCAATTCGTCGTAAAGCAGCTATCGGTTCCCAAAATCATACCGTTATTCTCCAAATACAGTAGTGGTGTGAGGGGTATAAGTACTCACATCTACATTTTTAAGACAATCATTTACATAGATGTAAAAATATATAGTACTGTTGGTTCTCTGTGTGAATATGGGCTGTGCCTGTGTTTAATTTCCAGTCATACAATCTCCCCAGAGAACCATAACGCAAAGACGGTTAACAGGGTACCTTTCACCACCACGGTGCATATACGCATCAAATTTGTAGTGCCCACTTAGATAGTCTCAACTTCCTAGCATGGCCAGGATATGGGGATGTAGAGAGCTTGACAATATCTAGTAAAACCATGGAATCAGCAGAGATGTGTAAAATCTCTAAGTAATATATGATAAAATGTCTGAAATTTTTAATAATATTCTGAATAATAAACAATACAAGGCTCTTCATTTGAAATTGATTTTACCTTAAAGGTGGGTGACACGATGTGATCCAAAATTTCCATGTCTATATTCAATGGAAGCATATCACCAAAAACATCAGATTACAAAATTTTGAGTTTAAATATCGGCCCAGTTGTTGGACAGTAGAAAAAAAAATATGTATAACTTAGCTGATAGACAGTGTGGTCTACCGCACTTGTGAGCTGTTTTGTTTTAAAATCAAAAGAAACATTTTTGGGCGTAAAATTTCACTGGGTCATGAGAAAAATAGAACTTTCTTCTGATACCAAAATCTTCATTTGATGGAGTAAAGTGGGGGACGAGCTTGTCGATGGGGTCACCCACCTTTAACCCAACCCTCCCAAATCCTCAGATTTTACCGTATCTCAATAATAAACACAATATTTTAAAATCAATTTAATAAATACCCTAGGATAATGGAAAAATAAGGTATTTGTCAGTGCTAACATACATTTCCCCATTACATTACCCATTGACACCACACAGAACTTAGTGCATGGATTTATTCAGCCTGTGGCTCTGCTGAAGCAGGGACCACAGGATTCAGTTACATGGTCCCTTACCATGGACAAACAGCCACTCTCCAAGTGTTAATTGAACTTTGTCAATACAAGAATACAAAAATAATATTTGATAGTAATGCTAGCAAGATACTATCTTCAGGTGATGATGATTTTAATCTCACACTTTGAGACCATTGGACGGGGTAGATTTCATTGCTGAGTGCAAGAATCGTCTTGATTTCCCCAACAACAAATTTTGCGAGAATCAATTAATTCGCTACTATGTTAAGTTCCTAAAGTTCACAAGAATCAAAAATGATTCAAGCAAAGCAGTTTACGAGATCTTTGCGAAGAATCGATCCTGGATTCTCGCCGAAATTCTACCCCTGATGGCATTGGAATGTAGGGTTACCGAACAGAACTAATATATGTAATTGATGAGCACTATTCTGATACCATCCTCATCGTTAAAGTGGTGAGCAAGTAGTTAATGCTGCTGGGCAAGTTGTGAAAGCAATGGTAAACCAAACAGGAACTTAGCCAGCAAGCCTTTAAGGAAGGCTTGAAAAACTGAAGTGCAAGAGCTGCAGAAGTACCTTCTCTAAAGCACTGAGGAGTCGTTTAAGAACAATCTACCCCACTGACGGGATGTAGGATTCAAAGAACCTTCTCGTGTCTGTCTTGGACCACAACTGATGTCGGTTTGAAGTCAAAAACAAAAACATTACCCAGCTGAAGATAGTGTGGTTTAAATATTATTTGCACACATGTTTAATCAAAAACTTTGCTTAACCGCTGTCCTTGATGAGATGAACAATTGTATCTCTTAAATTTATAGACCATACTGAAATAATGTGTGCAACTTCTCCCAATGTTGGGGGGTGCCACACAGCTAGCCTGACTGGTTGGGGACCTGTATTATGGTAAATTTTTTTCCAGCAATTTTGCCATTTTATTTATCATAAGACAAAAAAAAAAATGTTTGCTGTAACCGACCGACCCTAAAACCCTGTCAGACTCAAAATTTTAATGCCCCCCCAATTAGCACGAAAATAAATCTGTGACCAACCCATGATTTTCATTCATTATTAAAAACCCTTTTTTACCAAATAGACAGATGAAAAAAAACATCAAAAAGACAAACCTATAACATGAAAATGACAGATTTATGAATCATTAAAAAAAACAATAGTAGCAAATGTTGTATTGCTTTTAGAGACTGTGAAGTTCAAAAAAATTGACGGACCTTATTACTTCTCCTCTGTTACAGCAAACAAAACACTTTTTTAGCCGACCCTGAAAAACAAATGTTACCGATAAAGACCGGGACTCATAAAGAAACCGATGACAGCGTTCCAGAAAACCTACAGTACTGATAGGTTTGGGAAACCACATATTGATTTGTCTTGAATTGCCATGTCTAGTCAGTTTGAATTTTACCCACGGTACCGTAACTCCTCTTACTGTCGGGTACCCATGCTCGTTAGTAGGATCGCGAAAAAAAGCTGTTTTCAACTGATTTAAATATATAATGATTAAAAAACTTAAATTATCAGAAAAAAAAAAAGGGTACTTTAATCATTTTCAAAAGTTCGCGAAATTGTTTGAAAAGGGGTAGTTCAGTGGGGTGGTCGCACAGGAAAAAACCGTATTGGACCTTTTTTTATACTTGTCCGTGAGTTTCGCCATGGAGAAGCAACAAAAAGTAGCCCGGGGCAAAGTAGCAATTCTCAAACCTTAGGACTTCAGCTGACGACATAGGTATAGTGTATTCTTAGAGATTCCTCTCGTCATCTGCGCATGGTTCACAGTCACCTTTTGTGTCATTCACGTATTTTATTGTTGACTATATTTTCCATAGTTCGAGTTTTGTTTGAAAAGGGTGATAAATTAACAATCATTCATGATTTCGCGAAAAAAAGGGGGTATATTTTAGCCCTAAACATTCGCGATTTTGCCAAAAAAGGGGGGTTTTTTTAAACCAAAGATATGCGAAACGGGGAGTGTTTTCAATTCCTACGATCGAGCAGGGGATGGTACAAGACAATAAGAGAGTGACGGGACCGGGGAATTGTACACGTTTTCTTTACGGACACTAGGAATATTAGACCAGTCATATGACAAATGATGATCTTAACGAAAAACTAATTGCACAGACAAAAAAAATCTATAGCGTTGTATTCAGACTTCCTTTAACAACAACATAACAAAAGTTTCCAAAAAAAAACAAATGGAAGATATGGTGTAGGGGCACGCTTTATACAGGGGTTTGTCAAACCTGTGAAATGTATCAGATATTCATCAGGATTAAGCATGTTAGTTCAATGTTTGGATGAACAAAACTCTGCACATGACAATGCACTAGGTGTCAGTACTAGTTATTACAGTACAACGTGCATGTCGCAATTCAATTTATACCCTGTACAAAACTTCTCCCCTATTCTACATGTTCCACTATGTTGATTTGTAAAACTTTTAATATATATTTTTAGACTATGGAACCAATTGTACAGTATATGAAACAAATTGTTCGTGCAATTTAGTTAGTTCAAAACATAAATATTAGACTAATAATAAAGTAATTCAGTTCAGTATCTACAGTGCTCGGACAACTACTGCAGGTGTCTAAGCCATTGAGAGCATTTCCAAGACTTTCTTGTATTCTGTTACCAGTTCTTGATACCAAGTCTCCAGCCTGTCCAACCAATCGCCTTCTTGAAGCTGTTACCCTCATGGCCGCGTCAGCTCTTCAGGTTTCAACACCTTTTTCAGGTTTTCATAGTAGAATTCTGGTTCTGTGGCAGGAAGAAAATTAGGAAATACATAGAAGTTGTAGCTACCCAGCTTCAGAGTTCTCAACTTTCTTGATCACTTTATTGAAAGAATATGGGTGAGCTGCTAGAATGAAGTTTGAAGTGTTGGCCATCCTTTCACTAAATGTAAGTTTGCATTTGCTCAATTTCTTCCCCAATGACCCCTAGATGACTTGACCCAGAGTTCTAATATTGTAGTTAGCGGCTAGACAATAACATCACATAGCTCCTTCATAACCCGAGGGCTAAGGTTATCTGGACCAGCTGCTTTTCCAGGTTATAATTTCTCAGTAGCTTCTGCACTCCAACAACAGTAATGTCAATGTCAGGCACAAGGGATACCATTAGGAGGTGGGGTTTTCATATTGGTTTTCCTGAGTAAAGACTGATTGACAAGCATGAAATGAGCTTCCCATTCACTCTTGAGTGGTGGCAACATCAATGCAATCAGTTCTTATGTTTAATGAAAGGAAACTCTGCTTCCTTTAAAGGATTTGTTATATGGACTTCAGGGTTAACAAACATACAGTTTGCTTTCATTGAATTTTTGGTTTTTACAACAATCAATCAGTTCGGTGTCATAAACCTTAATTTCCTAATTTAAATACTGGAATGGAATGTTTCAGTTCATTTAGATTCATCTATAGCTCAGCTCTCATGGATGCTTGATCGTTACCTGAGCCTTAGAATTTCGTATACTCTTCGGACTTGTTCTAGAAAAGGAAATGTAAATCAGAATCACACCCCAAGTTCCTTTCAAACGCGACACAATTTAAAGCCAATACCAGAGATTTTCTTCAAAAAGCAGCTATGCCCCCATTGCTGCTGAAGTTGAGTTTTTTAACATTGTTTTATTGAAAATTGTTGTAAGTCTGTGAACTGAAGCCAAGTTTTTTTCCAGGCGTGGCGGCCAAGCTTCATTAATTATAGCAATTACCAAAAATGTAAAAAGCAATTACAGCACAATAGGAGGTGCACAACCCCAATCCAATTTAGGTGTTTTGATGGGCGGGCTGAGTGTCCAATGGACGATCCGCGACTCGTCCTCATTCGTTTAATACAAAATCAGAAATAAACCAGTTGGAGTTGATTCTTCTAAATCAAACAGTTTTGAATAAGAAGAATTCCTGACACATACAAAAACCATGTAAACCAATTGGGCAGTCTGAAATTGGGGATTTTCTTGTACGACCTACCCTGTTTTTGTGGGACGCCAGCTTAAGCTGGCAGGGACCATTAGCAATCCGTTGTGAGTGTGGATGTGGGGTGTGTGTGGAGTGTTGTTGTCACAAAATTGTTATTTTTTTTTAATGGACCTCAATTGAAAAGTTTACTTCAATTGGAACCAAAATTCAGTCATAGGTGCAAGTGGGATCCGTCATATGTTGATGAGGCAAAGGTCATGTTGAAGGTCAAAGGTCATGTGGTCAAGTGAAAAAAATGGGCTAAAAATGTAAAATTCATCTAAATTGAAAACTTGAAGTTCAACGTGGAACCAAACTTTTGTCATAGGGTGCACCATGCGATCCTATATCGGGATGAGATCACAGGTCAAGTGCCGGTCAACGGTCGAGCGCCGCGAAAGCCGAGACCGCAAATTTCGTTCCTTATCTTAACCCTCCGTGCACTAATAGCTGATCACATCACATACCCTTATGATTGTTTATATATAGGGTATATGATGAGATAGGCCAATCAGGAGACAAGAAAATGTTTTTTTTTTTTTTTTTCTTTATGGGCATACAATATAATGGATAGGGGTATTTTAATTAGTTAACGAGAGGGTTATATGCAATTATGTAATGAGCAAACCTAGATAATGTATGAAAGTGGAAGTCTCAAAAGGATTTAGTCCTTTTACAGTTCAGTTTTGACTGCCAATACAGAATGTTAAGTTGCCACCTTTAAAAAGATCAGAAAAATCAGATGATTATTTTTAACCTAAGATTCTTACAAATGTATTAGGCCCCAAAAAATAGTTGTCTCAGCTTCCCTCACACATAGCTTAGATCGGAAGTGGTGATTTAAACTTTTTTTACATTTTAAAGGATTTTTTTTTTATTTTAGGAGATCATTCAGTACACAAAGTGTCTCAAAATTTGGGAACCAATGGAACCATACAAATAAAAAATAAAACTGACAGTGGAGGTATATGGACTCTATATAGTGTGTTTGTTTTTCATTGTGTGAAGTTTGTTTTATGCCTTGAAAACAGAAGAGGAGTATATTGGAGTGGCACATATTGTATTTCTAAAAACACCATGGTGCAAATTTTAAAAAAATAACTTATTTTGTAAATGAAAAAGAAAAAACATAGCACATAGCTTATTAGCCAAAAGAAGCTGAGACTAAGATTTATTTTGCTTTATAATAGGACATTATTTTGTCATTATCAACTTCACTCACAAAAACAGATATTAGCAAAAAAAACAAGTTTGTCTCAGGAGAAATATGAAAAATGCAAATGCGAAAATGCATTCTTTTTAGAAAAATGCTAATATGGGATACTTTAAAAAAAAAATTTTATTGCATTTGTGACCCACTTTTTAAATTTTTTCATCCAAATTTTTCTCAATGTAAACAAAAAATGTGCAAAAACCTAAAAAGAAAATAATGTGTTAAAGACCAATTTTAAACAAAATGCGTGCGGTCTTCTGAGACAAACTTGTTTTTTTTTTTCTAGGCCTTATAGGTTAAGAATTAATACTTTCAATATATATCTGGAATGGTTCCAGTTCCCATACAGTGGCTATTCAGAAGCCTTTTAAACTATTCAATATTTGCATAGTTCTGTTCTGACACATGCTAATTTGACAAACCTGAAAACCAACTTTTTGTGTTAGCAGCTAGTAGTGGTAAATTTAATTATTTTGCTGCATACAGCACTGTCACATAATTAAACCCATAAAAAGTCATTTTTAATTTATGTCCAATTTGACTCTCAATTATATTGCACCTCATCAACATTACTACTACTGCAAATGCATGAAAACAGAAATTAAAGCAAGTTGCAGCATCTCCTATACAGTCTTGTAAATTTCTTCAACAGAATTTTTAAGACTTGCTTCAAGTCTCTGAACACCTTTGATTTTGTAAATACCATTACTAATTCCCGGCTCTGCTCAGGCAAAATTTAATATCTATTTTGTAAGTAAATTCTACATTGTAAACAGGACACAAGTATCCTACTTTTAATTATGTACACAATTTGAGCTCAGTGCTCACTGTTTTATGACATTCAGGTGCAGACCATTAAAAAAGCCAGCCCAGCAAGCGATTTGCCGCATAAATGGGTCAGGCACTTGACATGGAACTAGTTATCTTCCTATGTGTAATTCCTTTGCAGTTGATAAAGTTGGGATCCCTACTTTAATTCCCAAAATCATCTGTATTAGCCACTTGGTGGATTCTCCAGCGCCAAAATGTATCCCCAAACATGAATTTTATAGCATTTTTGGCCGATTTTTCAAAATATGCTCCTCAGTCCTCACCAAAAAAAAAAGTTTGCTACGGTCTTGATCTGTAATTGCTTCAGCTAATAAGTTTCTTATGAGAGACTTTCCTAAAACAATTTCAAATAAAATGATAAAAAAAAAATCTTCAAGCAAAACTGACCTAAAAACCCACTAAGAGCATTTTAAAGCCATTATCAGTCATTTTTTTCCAAATTAAAATGCCCAACCTTTTTGACGCATGGCCGCATTGGTTGAATCCACACCTACTGTGGGCCGCAAACAAGTAATTGGGGCTCTCAAATTTTGTTTATGACGTGCCTACAAAAGTCTGGAAGTAGAACCCATATTTATACCAATATTTGCCAAAAAAGGGACCCATAGCAATACCATGGATGCAGATTTTGGGTCAAGTTTAGCACAAATTTTCCATTTTTGTTGACCTTTTTAGCAAATTTTAAAAACATTTGGCTTCAATTTGAGCAAATTGGACTAATTTTCCAACAATGTTGAAAAAGTTTGGTTTTAGATTGAGGAAATTGAACAAATACAAATGACATCTTTTTTTAAATCTATTATTTAAGATATTTATGCATTGTAATTTTTCTGGGAAGTACCTCGTGGGCCACAAGAGAGCTCTTAGCGGGCCGCAAATGGCCTGCGACTGTTTTGTTTACTAATAAAAGTCGGATCCCAACTTTTATTAGCAAACAATGCATAAAAACCGTCATTTCTTGACAAATACGGCGTGTTCAGCTTAGAGGGGTCTTTACTACAACCATTTCTAATACAACAGTGCAAAAAAATGGATTTTGATGAAAAATAGGGGGCGCTGTTTGTTTACATTTTGAAGAAATCACTGATAGTGGCTTTAAAGGAAGAGAAGGAGTATTTTGTAAGTAATTATATTTACCTTGTTTATTTTCAATTTGTCGAGTGCCTCTTTTGCCATGTCTTCATGGTAGCCATTAAACAATTTCTCTTTGGCAAAAGCCGGCAAGGTCATGCAGTTTCTGCAGTCAGTGAAATCCCGTACCCTCACAAATTCTTCAGATGGATCTTCCACTGGAGGACAAAACACAAAAACTTAAAATATGTAGCAGTTTCTATATCACTGCAACATGTGTTATTAACAATAATGACTATACTCTGTCAAGCCCAAAGTACTAAGTAACCGACTTTCAGAGCGTGCGTAGAAAAAGTACACACACACGTTCTTACTTCATACTTCAGGTTGGACAAAGTATAGTGGGTAATGATAAGAAGTGACGACTTACTGGCTCTCCAGAATGCATCGTATTACAATTTGTAAATATGTCTCCATTGACACTACATCAATGCAAGTACACTCTGTCCCGCTCGAAGTATGAAGTAGCGAAGCGGTCTGCTTGATGAAAATATCACCATCTTGAATTTGAGACACAAGCATGCAATGTACTTGTGTTGGTGCGACATCATCGGGCATATTTCCAATGTGTTATGGGAAAGTGGCAAGTCGTCAATTTGACAACTGGAGTGACATCTAAGGGAGTTCAAAGGGGGACAGCTCCCAACAGTACCCATGTAATGCTAAGGGTTTGCTGTCATTGTGGATTCTATCCCCATATGGGAGGGATATCAAATCCAGTTGTGTCTTCCTTCGGGAGCGTATATGGTATTAAGCTGGAATAGCCCTACAGTTAGATGTCAGAGGTTGTATTAATTGTGTTAATCCACTTTGCTTATTCTTTCATCTATCTACACACTAGGGCTGGGATTTCCGGGTAATTATGTGCCTGGATACTCGATGTCATTTTCGGGTGCTTACCCTGGTACTTGAATCATGCAATTCAGTGCTAATTGACTTCGCAAAATCTGTTTACTTTCTGATTATTTTCACCCAAGTCTTAAAGGCACATTTTGTGATTCCAGCAGCTTCATTGCTCATCAGAAAAAGCTTATTCCAAAAATATTGAGTTGATTCTGATCTTGTGGGGTTTTGTGTTATGAGCAATTGCTTGTTTCTCATGGTCCCACAGGCCACTGTGCTGTAATTTCTGTCCGTTTACAGACAGAAAAAACAAAATTGCGAATTTCTTACAGACACAACCAAATTTGCATGTCACAGATTGCAAAATTTCATTAATTTTTAGCCTAATTTTGGTCCAAATATTGGTAATAAAATAGCCATAAAATTTGAAAATATCATATCCACCTCATTACTTTTTATTATGCAGGAAATGACACCATATTTGCTATAACCAAATAAAGGGAACCTGAGCAGATGTTTGATACAGCTGATCAAATGTTTGTAAAATCTACCTTTTTGGCCAAATGTGGGCATGACCTCATAAATTATTCATGACCATTAACATATATAATTTGAATAACAATATACATTATGATCAACCTTTAATCCTTAATCCATACCCTTTCCAGTGAGATATGATATGTGATACTTAATCGCTTCTGTGGGTTAGACAAAATGAGATTGCAGATGACCTTGATAATACACTGAAAAATGGCCCGAGCCTCCCAGTGGGCAATCGACGCTGGAACGTCGAAAAGACGTCGAGAAGTTTTAGAAATTACCACAATATTTAAGTCGAAAATGCAAATCGATTTGACGTTGTTCTTAAAACGTCGATTCAATTTGCATTTTCGACGTAAATTTATAAAAAACGTCGACCTGTTTTCGACGTGCCAACGTCGTTTCGACGTCGCTCTAAACGACTATGCCCGCTGGGCTGAGTGGAATAGGGTAAAAAATAATGGGAGTGTCTGCATATTGGTCCATATTTACATCTTTTTAATTGCAATCACCCTTCACACACACACCTCCCAAAGGGAAATGTAAAGAGTTCTGGATTTGAGGTAATTAGTTTTCAATGTCCATTTGGGGCTGTGGGGCTGAAGCTTGATCGTAAGTATGTGTTTCGTGCCTCAAACAAAGCATACTGCAGTTAACTTGGCATCAATAATGAGAATCTGAAAATAATGAATAATGAAACATTCCCCACTCAGTCATGAAAAAAAAATGAAACAGGAAACTGGGAATCAACTTTCATTAGCCTAAGTCAAGGTCGGGCGGGTACCAGAGTACACACTCGATTGTCCCAGCTCTACTACACACCATGTGTTGAAGATGCAATCAACATCTATTAATTCCAGATTTTCAAATTTTAGTCAGTGGGTTTTTTATTTATTATTTTAAATTTTAGTCTTATTTAGCCTGGGTAGATCATTTAGCATTTAGACACTGCTTTCCAATGATGCTCATATACAGGGATCCAGGACGAATTGGGACAGCCAAGAGTCTTCACCCTACTCTTATTCTTATCGACACTGGCTGCGATTTCACATACAGGCGTGATTCTCCATGTATATGGGACCGACGTTTAACATCCCCCCGAAGGACGGGTATTTTCATGGTTCGTTTGCCCCAAGTCCAAATGAACCATGGGAAGACGGAATTTCCCAGTTTTAATCAATAGTTCTTACCAATCAAATCCAGATTTAGTACTCAATTAAATCCCTTAAGTGGCCACACGGGGCTCGAACCGGGGACTTTCTGCACCAAAGGCAATACCCTAACCCAGTGTGCCACGCTCTCCCTAAGCAGCACCCCGTATACAGTACTCAGTCTAGCAATTTCAAAATGTTTTCATTACCGTTAGTCACAGTACATCTGGATTGGGCCCTTAAAGTCTTTGTACATCGTTTCCAAAACTACCTCAGCACCATGGTCCCTTGCTTTTGAAAAGGTTCGAACACAGCACTTGCTACAAAAAGTAAAAGGCCGGAGAGACCAACAATAATAATATACTGTCAATTGTTTTGCAGCCTAGCATTTTTTGTTAGACCCACACATACTATAAAATTTTGGGAGAAACCCCTAAACAAATGCATCATCCTTCCTATAATTATTAGTTTGTATTGAAAGTTGCTATGTAAATGCAGACTTGTTTTAATAAATGCATTTTGGACACCACTTTATTTTTCTCTAGAGTAACTAAGGGTGCCCTGATGGACCAAATAGGCAAAAGTGATTCTGAAAATATGTAAATGTGGGGGGGAGGGCATTGGTTGTTTATATTTACTACCATACAACAATTATTTGAAATGAAGTAAGGAAAGTTTGATAATTAAAAAAAGGAGGATTACCCTATTTAAGTCTATAAATTTTCATCTTGATAAATAGTCGTTCATCTTACCCCAAAACACCATCTGTAAAGTTTGCGTCGATAACCTCAACCCCTATTGAAATGACAAGCTAAAAATGTCGATTTTGTTCCTCATAGAGTACTGTGTACAATTAAATTGGTTGCCCAAAATGGATCGTATTTCACTCATAACATCCAACTCAATAATCCTTTTAGCCCCTAAGAGTCCAGGGTAATGAGAAAATAGTAGCTGCTTCTTCCAGATACCAAAATTTTGATCACGTCCGCTAAAAAATCTGGGTCCCTTGGGATTAGGCTTTAGTGATCGGGACCAGGCCCTTTGTTGGCATAATTGATTTAAAGGTGCAAAGAGAGATTTTGTAGGCACCGCATATATTGTTCCATAATAGTTATTTCATTAGACAGATATAATATTAACACTCCAATAGATTCTCTACCTTGTATTGCTACAGAACTGTCTTAAAGAGAGAAACAGCTGATTTTGACTTGCTTTTTTCACATATAAAACAAAGGCTGAATTCGTATTTGCTCCTATACGAAATTAGAATTTCTTTTCTTTCTCGATTTTTGTACCAAAGAAACATTTCTCAGCTTATCCTTTCAGATGGGGATGTTTTTTTTATGAAAGCTTTTACATCCAGGGCAAAAATCAGAATTTTTACATTTTTTCGGGACCCTGTTTATTTTGAAATCGCTTGACAATCTCTCGTTCACACAACCTTTAAATGTGCCGAAAATTTCTTTAACACTTGACTATCTAGTAACATGCATTTGTGCTGATAATAATCTGTAACATAAAAAATATGGCCTTTCCCGTATTTGTTCTTGAGAAAACAGACTTCAAAAAGTAACATTTTGCTCAAAATTTTACATTATTTACCACGAGCTCCTGGAAAACTGTGATGCAGCAATACTACAATGGCCCCAAGAAGAAAAAGGGGCCGATCGTTTTCTGATTTTCACAATGTTTGTCTAAGTTTTTTGCATACTTGAAAATACCGAAATAAAAATGGTGTCACCGTATTAATTATTTGGACAACATTTTATGTCAAGTTCTATATTAACTGACATATCCTCACCTGATTCTTGGTCGTATTCTATTAGGATAGGCATAGTATTTATATAGGTACCATACACACAACTAGGGCAACTGGTTTTTTTACCATCCCCCATATATCTCTCAACTAACCTAGTGATAAGTTTAAAAACAAAGAGGTTATAGTCACTAACTACAACAATGATGCATTGAATTGGCAAAATCAAACACAGGGGCCACATGACATACATATACAAATTGGCCAACTCTAACATGGGGGAAGCTATAATTACGATGACAAACCAAATTGATTCTGGTCTAGGTAAACTCATGACTTTAGCTTGTAGTATCTGGTGGGAAAAAAGTTGGCCAAAAATATTTCACAGATGAGAGTGAGAAAAATATCAAATTTTCCACTTCCTAAACTAAAGATCAGGTTTAATGGGGGCGATTGGTGTGGTTTAGGCTGAGGGTCTAATTCGGTGCCCCTCTAAGCTAAGACGCGCAAAGAAAGGTTATTTTCACCACCAGTCATTCTTCGACAAACTTTTAGGATAATTGCACATGTCAATGGCTATTCAACCATAAAGACTTGGGAGTTGTTTTGGACAGGTTGAAACTCTGAAAAGTAAATTTTATGTTAGGAGCCACCATTCCTTTATGCTGCATCTTTTGGCATGTTTATGATAGAGGGATCAAATCTTCCCGTTTACATAAAATGTGTAATTTTAGTACATGCAATTTTGGGTCATTTAATAATCAGTCTTAAATGGAAAGTTTTGAGGCAAGACACACTCCAAAAAGTAAATTTGGGCAAAGAAAAATGAATTTTTAACCTAAAATCCACATTTCCTTACTGCAAACGTTAAACTTTTTTTGATGGACACAATTGTCCATCACATGTAACATTTGCAACAAACAGATGATTTTTGACCTACCTTTTTTTGTGCATGGATTGATTTTTTGATAGTATATTAGTATTTAGCACCTTATTCATATCAAGACAATTTTTCAAATATCCTGTTTTCAGATCATTTTTACAACAAAATACTGCTTTTCCAGGTGAATGTTACATTTATGGACAAAAATGGGAAATTGTGTCCATCAAAAAGTGAAACATTCACCCCTCAAAACGCTCATATCTTGAAAGCTACTTGTTGTTAGGAAACTCCATTTCTACCTGGTTTTGCGTTTGGTGAATTTTCATGATTTTAAAGAGGTAAAAACATCTGAAAAAGTGGCCAAACAAAATTTTAATGAAAAATGTGTTTTTCTAGAAAGGCCAATTACTGGACCCCTCTCTCATGAAATATGCCCTTTGTGATTCCTGCTGCAGCAGACAGTCATTACCCCACTAGATCCTCATACCGACCTTAAAGGTCCCAGCAAATAGATTGAATGTGGTTTGGGTCAGTCTACAAGGAGGACCAGAAAGCATTCAATATTTGGAGTTGGCGATAACATCATTTGTGGTACCATTGGATTTATCAGAGAGTAATAGAAAAATTCCAGGTGACTGGTGTGAATCTATTCATTACACTGACTGCTAAATCAGTAGTTTCACAAATGAATGTCATCTGGTATGTATTTATATTCGCATGTGTAACATGCGAATTCTATTGGTTTCGGCTGTTAAGTTTCCTTCGCCTTCTAAAGATTGCGTACAACCAACACTCCTAACTAAGAACCATAGCACCTCGTGGCCCAAAACCTGGAAGGCTGATAGCCCCTGATCCTTTGGGTATCTCCACCCCAGAGGTCAAAGGTCATGCCAAGGGGGGCCAAATGTGAAAATCTAAGAACACTTCTAACTCAAGAACCACAGCAGGCTCAGGGCCCAATTTTTGCAGGCTTGTGCCCTTGGGCCCCTGATGTGCCTTTTTTGGTATCCCGATCCCATTGTCAAAGTTCAAGGCTACTGCAGGGGGCCAAACAGGAAATATAGGGGGCCACCCATAAGTCAGAACCAGAGCAGTCTCAGAGCCCAAACTTGGTGTACTGATAGCCCATGGGCCCTTGATGTGCTTTTCTGTAATCTATCGCCTAGAGGTCAAGGTCAAGGGCTACAGGGGCACATGCGAATATACCTGTGTTTCCTAAACACAACTGTGGCGTCTAGTCTTTTTTCTGGCCCTGTTTTTTTGCAATGGAATTGGTTTTCACAAAGATTTGGAGGCAGGTTAATCATCTCATTCCTGGGACCTTAAATGCCAGGACCCCAGAAATCATCTATATCCCTATCCCTAATTCTCACACAATGATCTGGGGTAAAGCTCAAAACATATCAGATCCATTTGGTTTCACCTTACGCATATTGAAACTACTGTGATTACGGGACGTGTGACTTACAATGTCCCTTCCGAAGGACTGGATATATGTTGCAAATGAATGATCTTACTATTTGTTGGTGTTTATCAGGTCAGAATTTAAAACTTGTCATAACACTCACATTTTGGGATTTGATATTTCGTGATACATCACCGTTATAGCGGTGGAAGCTGAACTTGTCTGACAGATCCCTCTTCTGATTCCTGACCGCTGGTGGGCGTCCCTAGATCTTGGCGGTATTCCAGAATAGAAATCCCTAAACTGTTTGATTCCCTTCTGGAAATACTTCCAGATCCAAGAACATGCTGGCCTATGGACTTCTTTATTTTAATCATTTTCCTTAAAGTGACGGATAATTTTTTTTTAGGTTACCGATTTTCTCTCAAATTCACTGGATCGTTTATACCCCTAATGAGAACATTTCGAGGTTTATTGGACAAACAGGTGCAAAAGAAAACCGCAAACCTTGTTTTGAACTTTGCCTGCTCTCGCAATCGTTCACCATAGAAAACCATGCTTTGACTTTTGTCGTGCACGACAGAAACTCCTAACAAATCATCATCTTATTACATGAAGACGGCGTATTCGCTATTCACTTCAGGTGTGAAGCTATACATGGTACGCATTTCAAATAATGTAAAAAACCCCGGGGGGTTTCGATAAAATTGCGGAGCGTCCTTCTTGCAATCTCCTCATGTCTCTTTTAAGTGTCCAGCCAAATTCCAGCAAGTGTGTGCCCTGGTGTTTGAATGAGAGCCCTTCAGCTCTATTGGAATATTTCAATCCTTGATCCTCTAAAATGTTATAAGGTCGCATTCATCAATTGGTCTTTCAAATTGGGGAGATATTACATTTGTCCCAAATTTGATGTTCAAAGTAAAATATTTTCATGAAATCGAATGAATTGACACCAATTTTGTTGTCATTTTGTAGCTAATTTTGTTCTTTCTTTAATGCAACAATTCCCATTTCATTTGAATGGATATCGAAGTTACGTTTAAAATGGGTCCCGTTATGTCAGGGTGGAGTCGGTGGAGGAGCAGCATTGGAGGAGCAGCCCATAGACTTTACCACATAAAAACTGAAAATACAACAAATTTCTGACCTTTGTACCTGAAAAAAGTATTCACAGTAACAAATAATTCGTTTTCATAAGCATTGTTGAATCCCTCAAGAATGCAATTCTTCACAGAAACAACCATTATTATACAGGGTAAGTAAAATATACAGGGTGAAAAAATACCTTTTTGTGACATCAATTCTAATCTATTTGGGTCTTATCGGTAAACATGTCTTAATCTTGGTGAAACACATCACTTGAGACTGGTTATTTTGCACTGGTCAGGTTTTTAAATAAACACAAGAAATATTTGATAGATAGATACTATATACGGTGGGGTTTCAAATTGTATAGGGTGGATGTATTTTCATGACATTTTTGTGTATTTACATTCCTTTTCAGCATGCTTATCAGTCACAATAAATGCTTTATTTGTACCTGTGGACAAAATTTTAGAAGTGTATAGTGTTTAATGCATGTAGACAAATTATGCTTTATACAATCAGGTATATTCAGATTTTTTTGCTGTGTCTATTTCAGGACCCTATTTTAAAAGTGAGAAATACAGAAGGATTGCCTTCCATTTTTATCACACCTCTATATGATTTTAATCAAGGATGCTGGTTTAGAGAAGAGGCTACACTATATACTCTCTGGCTAACGTTTTCTATATTTTTATTGGTTCAACTTCCATAGCATTAGACAGTTGAGCACCAGAAGTGCTCTTACAGGGTTAGTTGTATTCTTATCACCGTATAATCAAAAGTACACAAGAGTTGGTTATAGTTTTTAGAAACCAATTGCTTTCCATTACCAATGACCAGGCAACGATTTACTCTGAAAGTAGTATGACAATCTTATATACTGTATTTTACCACTAAAAATAAGCATAATTTTGACCACCCTTAATATTAAAAACACAAGGTATTGTGAACCTTTCTCCTTGCTTGTTTGAAGGGCCTAATTAATACCTTTCTGAATCCACATTTGCTTTGATCTACAACATTTTCAGAAAAGGAAACCATACACAAGTTTCACCATACAAGAAAAATGCTAACTTTTTTTATTGTTTTGCATTCACCCTGTATTTTCTGACCACATCGCAGCCCCCAGTTAACAATGTTGTACTTTAGGCTGTTTTTGGCAACATTGTAATTAAGCTTTCCAAAAATGTATACTTTATGGTCTAGAATGTATTGATGTAAATGTAAGTACTCTTTTGAATGGAAAAAAAGCACAATATTTGTTATTTTCTAACCATGTAATAGTTTTTAGGGAGCCAGATCAACCCAAAAAAAAAACCAAAAAACCCAGAACCCAAACAGCCAAGACCCAACTTATTAAATGCGACCATAAGTGATAAATATTTTGTAATAATTAATACAAATTATACTTATCAAAGTAAAATAGATCCACCATCATCGTCATCGTCATTAATGCCGGCATCGATATACCACCACAAGAACGTCTTTAGGTTTGTGGTGAGAGGTTAGACGGGTTGGGAGAAGGTGGAGATTTGGAGCGAGGGGATGGAGGTAAGGGGGCAGTGAGGAGGGGGTTAAAGGGGCTTTGGAAGGTACGGGTGAAGGGGGGGTGAGATGTGTCTTGTTCTTTTCGCTGGGTGAGAAGGGTATGCCGTTCCGGCACTGCCCATCCACCCAGAATCGATGGTGTTTCTTATAGACCTCAAAAGTGTTCTGTTGTTGTCCCCCTTTTGGATTCCCTGGATTAAGTGTGGTAGGGTACCTGTTGGTGTGAAGTCTGCCTCATCAGGAAGCTTGGCGATGAATTTGTCCAGTTGTCAAGCAGAGGTAATTTGTAGTTTGTCTGCTATTACTTTCAAGTAGACATCATCAGCCTAGGAATATTAATTAAATAAAAGGACAAATATAAACACTGACTCACAAAAAAGTAAACTTTTGTTTTCACACAGAGTTTGTCAGCTAAAGACTTCACTGTGTTGCCTTGTTTGTCTAGCCAACAGAAATCTGGCTGAGTTTAAAGATATTGATTCTATGTTCTTTGGGCAATACCTAACGACTGAATGCTACAGCAGACTTGTCAGCCGACCTTGAGTCACTAGCCTATGGAATGGCCCTTGTTTTGCATTAGGCAAAAAACCCAGAATAAATGTGAAAAATCGCAATGCGAAATGATTTTTTTTTTTTTAAAAAATTCGTTTTTGGTTTTTTTATTTCTTTCTTTTTTAAAATAATTTTATAGCATTTTTGGCCCAACTTTTTTCAATTTTTTCGCAGCCAAATTTTCATTTTTTCTGCATTTATTTTTCGCAAAAAAATTTTAAATTGAGTAAGACCAAAAACAAAACACACCACAAAAATAAATTATGGCAGTAAAAAAAAAAACAATTTTAAAGCATAATGGGGCGTGGCGGTCTTCTTTCTGAGACAAACTTGTTTTTTTTCTTGGCCTTATCATAATTTTTGTGTTATGACATTGCTTTGTGTATTAACTTTTGTGTGTATATTATTGGCTTGTGCAGCACAACTAAACAGCAATCATAATCTGTGCGTACGTCTTTAACAAAGTGTGTGTGTATTTACGTTAAATACAAGTAAATATTACAGCACATGGGGCAACACCTTGCCCTCACTTTACCCCCTCACGCCCCCTTCCTAATGTAATAAGTGTGGTGATTTTAAAAACCCAATTCAATAACACATGCATAATTTATAAGCGTACTTGTAATATTACAAACACAAAACAGAACCCAAATACACAAACATAACACCCCCTAGCAAAAGCAAACATTTAAAACCAACGTCAACCCCACACACCACTCTCACACCAACCAGGGGAGATGGCCTCCCCCTTTTTTCTTAGATTCCGATAGAATCGGAAAATTTGCCAGTGGTGCTCAGGGGTTAGGCCATTAAAGAAACACAACAACATTTTTCATCATCGGATTTTCACCAAACGGCCAACAATATTTTCAAAAGGGAAAATGCAAGGCCAACAATATTTTCCAAAAAAACCGCAGAGTTTGAAAAGCCAAAACATATTTTAGTAACAAACAAGCTGATCTGGGTATTTTAAACGTCCTGCTTGACCAAAAATCCAGGTGTGTTTTTCTGTGGGGCCGATTAGGACTGGCAGGAAAGTTTAAAAAAAATTAGGTTTCTTTTCTACATGTACAAAACCTCTGAAATGTCGTTCTTGATATTCTATCAACGCAGTGGGCAAATTCAGAGAAATTTCTATCGTAAATAATCTCTTCAAGTCGCCTTTAATAATAATAATATTATTGGCTTTTATAAAGCACTATTCCTACATGATCACAGCGCTGTTGCCTATATTTATTACGCTGCCGTGCAGGAAATCGTCACAATCATTTCACCTTCATCTAGGCTGGAGCTGGCCAAAAGCGAACAATCCTATCAGGGCCTTAGATTTAAATTTCCTCCCCATAACAGTCTAACCCGAATATCGCATGGGTGGATTTGACGAAGCAAGTGAGGTTAGGTGCCTTGCCCAATTGCCCCAACACATTGGGCCCCAGTAGGGGGCTCGAACCCACAACCTTTGGATCAGGAGTCGGCAGTCCTATCCACTGGAGCGTCACATGTGCCGCTCACAAAACACACACCACCTTCATACTAATTTTTTTTCCTCATTAGCCTGTAGCGCCTTCAAACATGTTCTTCTCGATTTCAGGATGTGGCAATACTTTATTTAATATGCTGCTGAGCTTTCCTGCTGTGTAAAGCAACTGTATCTTCAGACGCTTTTGTACCCAAACGACATTTCACTGTCAATTGTCAATTTCAAAAGAAATAGCAAATTATACTTTTATTGCAAATGCAAGTTAAAGCGGCACTGGGTCACATTTTTCAAGCAAAATATTAAATTTCTTTCTTCAATTTGCTCTCAAATAGGGCCATTTGGAAGAAGCAGAGAATAATACAGTCTACACATAAAAATAAATACGCAGCTCCCAAAAGCAGATCGGGACCTTGATATTAGGATAAATACATCCATTGTAATTTATATGGGGATGTTCCCACCTTTTAAGTTTTCCCATACTTGATTATTTTATTCAAGCAAATGGTATTTAACATGAATATTTTTGACTTCGTACTCCACTGATTTAAAATCACCACAAAGGTTATAGAACTGGTCAAACAGTGTGCTAGCGTGGGAAACCTGCACACGGCTGCCTGTTCTTGTGTTTAAACAAACCCATTTTCGTTTCGTCGTCTGCTGAATTTACGTCGGCCGGCGACGTTAAATTACAAAATCGTTTTGTTATAGCCCATAATGAAGCTATTTGGTCTTAATCATTTCGGGTGATGGCTTTTGTATATAAAAGCTTTACAACCATGCAAAAATATCGATTTTGAAAAATCTTGAGGGCGGTGCACATATTTTCAATGTGCCAGTGTCTCTTACAGCGCAGAACCTTAGGAAATTTACCTACAAATTAATAGTCTTTCATTTCAATCATCTTTAATATTTTGTCCCTGTAACAAAAGATGTCATATAAAGGGGGTACAACTATAAATTTGTTTGCGAAAAACCACATTGACCTTCAGGGTAATATGTGATGCGATCTGGGAAAACCCCCGCCACTGGTGAAAATTTATATTTGAGTTTTGACTATTGTTGCAAAGTTTGAAATATACCGTTTCCATAACTTTTTACTTCTTTCTCCTATGATACACATATCAAAATTATGCCCTTATAGCAATCTGACAAAAAATAAAGAAATTAAAAAAAGCAAAAATTTAAGGGTTTTTGGCCATGTGTCTTGAACACTCCGCCACTCAAAAAATGTGGTGCTGTTACGTTTTTTCCAAATATGACTTGAATGAATTGAAGACATCTCTGCCAAACATGAAGGTATGCTATGCTTTTGGTCTCATTTTACAGCTAAATGCACTCTCACCCTGTAATGGGGAATACTACTCTAGTGTTTTTAATAATGATGACAAACCAGGACTACAAGAATTCATGATTGAGCATGGTGGTGGCGGTGGGGGATCGGAGGCTGGGGGAAGCGGAACACACAAACTCTATGGAAGTAACATTTTTTCAGTGTGTTTATCTGCATTTCATTTCACTTCTTCTGCACAGACTAAATTGGGATTTATTTCTATGTCAGGCAGCTAAATGATGTAATAGGAATAGGGCCAATATAATAATTAAAGTAACTGAACAAACATTTTAATTACAGTTCTTAGAGTAACGAGTTCACGCATACTGTTCATGCATGATAATGCCAACAATTACGCGTCCGTGGTCGTTGCCTATGTGAAACTAGTAACAAAGGCATTTATCCCAAGGACTGACTGCATCTTTTGGAATTAAACTGTTTCAGAGAGGAGCCCACTTTACTCTGACATGATGACTACCTAGACTGTGTTTTCATTGCCATGTATGACATGTCTGAAACATCCACTCAGGACAGGTACTTGGTCCAGGTATACAATTACTATGTGTTGTTTTCAGTGTTGTTTTTTTTTTTTTTTTTTAATTTTTTATAGTTTTTTAAATATATTCTTAAACAGTGTGAAAATGTAGCAATTTTCATTGGCTGATGCCCCAATTCAATTCGACAATTGAACCAGGTAGTACGCGCCGTGCGTATTGGCGTTATTTTTAGGTTGAAGCACTCGTGCCATAACTGCTTTTTGCTACTTCACGCGCACCTCCAACATTGCGTCTCGTTGCGTAGGCTTTGTTGCGTTCAACGGGTTGGTTCGCTTGTTGGTCCCTTGGTGACAGTCCTTCTTTGTTGTATTTACCGTAAAGTATATCGCGAAAATTGGGTTAAAGATGAGGCCTTAAATGTTGAAGCCTGTTTAAGATAAGGTAATGATTTTTGAACCGGTTTCTCTTGACGACGAATTGAAACCAGCGACACCATTATTTCTGCGGGAGAATCGGCCCCGGCCCTCTTTCGCGCCTTTGGTTTCTCTCTTCGTCGTAGAGAGTACCGGTTCCCAAATCATACCATTATTCTCTAATTCAACCTGGTAAGTGCATGATAATGGAGAAATGAACTTCAATGACTTCTCCAGGTGGTATCGATATTTTTCGCTCAATTTCAATAAACA
Source organism: Ophioderma brevispina (assembly GCA_023653785.1). NCBI lineage: Eukaryota > Metazoa > Echinodermata > Ophiuroidea > Amphilepidida > Ophiodermatidae > Ophioderma > Ophioderma brevispina. The sequence goes on along the minus strand of JAMKCH010033745.1, from coordinate 28,171 downwards.
AAGTTTAAATGTTTGCTTTCATTATCCTTATTGTGAAAGCATAACCCCACACAGCTATAACATTTCTAGAAGGAAATTTGATGAGAATTCAAATCTGAAGAGAAAATAAGTGTAGGGGCAAGGGGGAAGATATGGCCTCTACAAGAAACATATTTCGTGTTCCTTGAAAGTAAAATTTGTTAAACCATAAAGTTCTCCTACTCAGCACTTACCCTAACCACATTTTTAGTGAGCCTATTTGAATCCTCATTAAATAGTCCTTTAAAAATACTTTTTGTATAGGTCGGGTGAATACTTCTTCTGATGTTTATGCTAACTTGAAGCGCGATAGATGTGATTTTTCTTGGAATCACGCAATGTAACTCTATGGGTGGCGAGTTCAGACACATGGCCTTTTCTAATTTGTTTCAAACGTCCTGGGCGACATGTGGCGGGTTTTCCCAGATCACATCACATATGAAGGGCTTTGATTCATGAAGCCTTATTGACTTGAGTAAGAGTGTCTACAAAAATTGTTTGTGATTTTTCTCATGACTTGTACCCTCTATGTGATATGGACGTGATTTTTGGTGTCATCATATAGCCCATCATCTTCTTTTCTTCTGCAAGTCAGAAATTTCAGTCAATCAACATTTACAAATTATTCAGGTTTTGGTGATTTTGAACATCTGTATTGAATTCGTATCTCTGAAGGAAGAAGACTAAAAATTTAATTCCACACCACCTCATTCTCAGTTAGAATAGCCATGCCTGGAAAAAGTGGGGATTTGGGAACCACTTCCTGGAAAGAGTTTGCAGGAAGGAAATTTTTGTCCTTTAAATACAGAATACATAAAAATTGAAGGGAAATTTTGAAATCTTGAAGGAAAATTTTGCAGTCTTGAGGGAAATTTTGATTGTTTCCCAGAAATTTGGCATTTTTTTCATCCTTGAATAGCAAGTCCCAAAACCCCTCCAGTAATGGACATATTTACAGAAAAGTACTTTTTGAGTTATTGTACTTCAGTCATAATTGCTCTGACGTGTACCTAGATCTGTGATAAAATGGTGATACAGTTTTGTTTGCAAATTTAAGGCTAAGCTGAAAAAAATCAAAGTGTATAAACTTTCTAAGTTAAAATTTCTCTATATTTTCTGTTGCGGCCGTGCAGTTGTGTGTTGAAACGGTTAAGTACTATCAACTTTAAAAGTGCCGAACTTTATTTGTTTGCAACACAAGCGTATTACCGGTGATGAGTGGCATTTTGGGAATTATATCCTAACATGTCGCTTTTGACCTTTTGTGATATCCGAATCATTAGTTCATTTGGATGATTGTTTAATTTGGAGCCATTTTAAATTTGGCTTTGCTATATTTACCAGAACCCGCCCATTTTATTGATCAACTTTGTAAGGAGTCCCAATCCCAGATTGGGAGGTACAATTCTTTCCCATAATGGTAACTTGGATCAGAGTGGGAAGGGGAACTTTGCAAAATATGTCCAGATGGGTTGTTGGGTCCCCAGTCCCCTTCATCCAAAGCTTAGTCATATAAAAAGACAGAACTAAAATAAACATCTCAATAAATAATATCAACATCCATACTTTGATGAGTCACCGATACGACCTGCTTGATTTTGGATTTTAAACGGTAATTTATGACTCTACATGCATGTTCTAACAGCATCCATTCCCAGTGACTTAAAAAATCACCTCTTAAACCTTTATTCATAACTCCTTAGGAATATCAATGAGATTAGAGTAATTATTTACTTGAAATCCATCATAGTTAGTGATTAACCCCCGCTGCAAAACAGTGTAATTTCCAACAACGAAAAAAGTAAGATTTTAGATCTAATATACTGTTGACCATACTTTAGTAGAGTCTTTTGTCTGTAACCACCCAAAGAGGCATCCTCGCTAACCCTTAAGTCTTTTGAAAGACTATCATTTCGGTTTATGCCGGACTTGAATGCCGTTTTGTATTCACTGCTGCTGTTAGGTTGCATGTCCTACCCCACCCCCTACCCATGACTGAAGGACATGTGGTCACTCTCACCTGTGTAGCACTTGAGTGCTTGATAATTGACTGAATATATGTAAATTTGGGGGCACTCTCATCTAAACAATTACGCCTTTTTTGGAAAATTTGCCTTAGAAAAAGAAAAAATCTACTTTTGGCCCAAAGAGTTGATGAGTAAATTCTGGCTGGAAGCCTTTGCTGTCTCAACACATCACTCGCACACCCGACTAATAAATATGGAATGAAAGATGGAAAACAAAATTATTTTTCGCCGGTTGAAGGACAGTGATGCCAAAGTTAGCATTGAAGTCATTCAAAATATATAATTTAGGCCGAAATTGCATTTTGGATGGGAAGATGTGGCATAATTGTCTACTTTGACCAACATGCCCTAGAAAGATACAAAACAGAAAACCACCAACCTAGTTTGAGTTGAAATACAGTCCATTTGTCCTTGCAAACATATCCTCCAGAACACTCCCTCATCCAAGCAACACCTACAAGAAAAAACATAAAAACACACTATTTTTTAATTTTTTAGTTTTTTTGTGAAAAAAGTCTGGTGAAAATCCAATGCCTAGATGCAAACAGTTACTTACGTCTCCATGGGTTAATCACACCAAGTTATTTACAACACATTTCATAATACATACAAAGCCTCGATGGTGCCCACTTGTATTCAAAGGTGGAATATAATGCGTGAACATGGACTTTTCAAAATGCACCCTTAACACATATTTTTCACCGACTAAAAAACAGCTAAAAAACTACCCTTAAACCATTATGTTATCTGTTAATGATACCCTCAACAAGTCGCAATGCATTGTATCGTTAATATGTCCTTTATTTTCTTGCTTTGCTTTAGCTTTTCCCAAGTTCCCATTATCAATATTTTGGATGATTTTCATCCCTGCTATATACCATGACAATTTCCTGTGGTTTAACAAAAAAATAAAAAAAGTACCTTTTTTCCATATTTTTGCTGTTTTTTGACACTCTAAACGATGTAAGCTCGTACAATCGCCTGTTGGGAAAAAGACAAAAACCTTTTTGACGGCCGTTTCTTTGTTTCACACATCATATCCACTTGAATACAATTTGCCCCCCCCCGGGGACATCAAAGGAACTTAAAGAGGATAATGAACACTGAAGTTACAAAGACTGAAGTTCATAATGGAGAAGACCAAAAGGACATCATGCCATAGTCACCATCCCCTTTATAGCAACAACATCAAAAAGGGAAAAAATAACAATACAATATCGTCCTGTAATAATTTTCAAGTGAAGAACAGCAAGGCAAGACCATACCAAACTTTTTTGCCTTGGCTGCTGAATCGGATCACAAGAACATGCCCCAATTTTTCATACATGCGCCACATGTAACGCTAAAAGGAAACTCAATATCAACTTTCAAGGGCCTATAGTACGACATCGCCTTATTGGGAAAAATAGTCACATACTATATCAATGTAACAGTAAGATTTTTGGGGGACTCTGTGGAGTAGTGACACTACCGCCGACTGATCGTGGGGGCATTTACTCGATTGCGCTTCTAACAAATGAATACAGAAGAAAACACAATGAAGACACGCAGCTATACTTGAAGATGACTTTAATAAACATAGATGTTGAACAACTTCATAATGAATGGAACAATACTGGTAGACTTCAATGATGAATGATAACTTGAATATTGAAATTGCCTAAGTTTTACATGGGCAGAGAATGATTTAATGATGTTGATCAGATGGAACTCTGGATGGAAGTGAATAATTTTGCCTAAGTTGGGAGACAGGGACAACCTTTTTGCATAAAAACAACTAACCAATCACATTTGAGCACAACTTAAATTACAAAACTCTGCAACAGTATTAAAATACTTTCTAAACTTCTACCACTTTTCACTATAGGAGGTCCTAACCAAAAACTTGTTCCCAACTTGTTTGAATAGGTTGAATGCTATACATGTATCTACGCATTCAAGTGTGTTATACCTGATTTAAGTTATGTGGTAGACAACCTAATTGATTAAGTAACCAGTGCCATAACCCAAAAGCCTAACTCATAGGAAACCATCTCTAACTACCACATACTCCATTTAAACACTTGCTGACCAGGGTTTTGCATATTCACTCATGCTTACTCTAAGTGAAACAGAGACTCTTTCATGGAGTATTCAATCTCTTCTCACTTAAACATATCATTTAAAACAAATGTCCCTATAATTTAAAGAGCACTTGAAATTGCAAGCAACATGGGGAAATAATTGGTTTAATTGGAACAAATAAAATAAGCTTTCTTTTCTCAAAGAGTACTTAAGATAAACATGGCTTTATCAAATAGTAACATAAACGCTTCCTGTACATTCCAATAACTAGAAACTTAAAACATTTCAATAATATAAATTTGTAATAATCCTTTTTTTTGATATATAATAAAAAAACCAGTTTCAAACAGTATGTTTTTTAGTAAGTGTCTAAACCAATTGAGTCACATTAAACAAGAACTTCTTAAACAACTAGGATAAAAGCAATAAAAGATTAATCTTGGACTAATTAATTTGATTGATATAAGTTTAACCACTTGCCCCAGGCCGGGGAGGGGTTCTTGTGAACGCTTACACATAGATCCTGGTTTGTAATTGAAAAGTATTACAAAATAACTTTTTAGGCCGTACGCAAAAAATGCAGCAATGTACCACTTCCTCATGAATATTGCTTGCAATGCATCTGTTGGCAATATCTAACGTTGGATTGCAAAAACTAAAAATGTGACTGGTGTCTGAATTCCCCATCGCCACGGTGGTCGTGGATTTTTGTTTCTTTTGTGAGTTTTTTTAACAAGTTTAAATTTTGTTTTTTTGCTGGTTTACGTTGCGATGCCTATCATTAGTTTTGAGGGAGCATTAAAAACACGGAAAGGATTTATATAGTATTCTGCCAACTTTCATCATGTTAACCCTAACCGTCTGAGGTGCAATTAGAAGCAATCAAGTTGCATGTAATTGCATGTCCGGACTTCCCAATAACTATTTTTTTACCAGCAATACTTTTATTGACCTCGGCCGCTTTCCTCAAACACCATTGCCGTCTATTGCACGTCTAGCCGCTTTCCCCTGAGATCGCAAAAACCAATTGCTTTCTATTGCATTTGAGACGTCCACGCCCATACCAGAGTTTTCGGCGCCCGAGCAAAGTAATTTTGTATCCCCCCCGTGCCTACCTTCCCCAAGTGCCCGCGGGGTTTTCCCCCAACGTTGACTGTTGTTGGACCTTCAAATTTAGCATTAAATTTATTTGTACATCGAGCACTTGTCGACTGCAAACTGCAACGACTTAAAGTTGACAGGAGGAGATTTTTTTGAGGATTCAAATATTTCCCTCTCAAATTGCACTTGATTCGGATGTAGACCACCACCGAGAACGTTTCGAAGGTTTATTGGACAAACAAGCACAAAAGAAAACCGCAAACCTTGTTTTTGAACTTGCCTGACTATCGTAATTGTCCTATAGAACACTGTGCTTTGAGTTTCTGTCGTTCACTACAGAAAGTACTAAATCAGCATCATCTTATGACATAAACGGCGTTTCGGCTTATTCACTTCAGGTTGTGGTCTAAACTTGGAACGCATTCAATATGCAAAAACCCGGGTTTGAAAAAAAATTGGGGGCTCTTCTTTCTGGAATCTCCTCATGTCTCTTTAAGGTTGTTTTTACAATCAGGTACCTCGACTGTCTCATTTGGGGTGAAAAAAAAGTCTCATAATTTTTATTCCAATATTGTTGTTTTGCATTGTAGGCAGGTCAAGAAATAATTCCAAATTTTTAGCGCGTCACAATCTTCGTGACAAGTTTTATGATTGATGAATGTTGCATTTTCAGAAAGACAAGTTTTTGACTGAACACTCATTAATTTCTACACTTGGGGTGAAAAACAAAGTGTTTTGATTATTTTCAAGTATTAATGTTTTTGTATTATAGACAATTCAATGAGTATATTTCCAAAATTCGAGGTATGAGGTCTTCAGGAACAATTTTTATGGTTATCAAACTTCATGTTTTCAGAAGGAAGATTTTGACGGACACCGCCTCTAACATTTGAAGTCATGTGATAAATGAAAAAACTTAGTGTTTTACTACAAATGTATAGAACATAACTAGAGTTTATACAGCCAAATATCACAAATCATCTGTCAATTTAGTTAAGCTTTATTAGTCTAAATATGGAGAGGACTTTTTTGACGGAATTTACCACTAAATTCAAATTGACACAACATGCTACCCAATGTCACATTCTTTTTAAAATTTCTCGATCATTACTACATTGCTCCAAATGTTATTCCTGAATGCTGAATGTTGTTCCAAATGGTTCTTTATGAAAGTGCGGAATTAGGCCTAAAATCAATCGACAGCGATTTAAAGCAATTTCCATACTATGTACATATTTTTTGTTAGTCATCAGCATTTCAAAATGTTTCTTTGCAGCTTGTAGGTTAGTGCTTTTGGTGGTCTTAAGTTGGCATAGTATCCCCCACCCCCCCATTTATGATAAAGTACAGACATGTTTTTTATGGGTCACATTGTAGTGTTTAGCCAAGAGTGTACCCCTCTTGTAAAACATTGTAAAACAACCCTTAAGCTTCCAGATCAGATTAACCTTTTTCACTAGGATGCTAAGCAAGGATTACCGGTCATGTTTCGGTTTAACTTTCCGCCCGTTGGTACCTTAAAGTTCCATGGCCCGATCGCTAATAGCCTCGGCCCCAGAAACCCAGATTTTACCGGAGTGGTCACAATTTTGGTATCAGAAAAAGCTCTATTTTTCATCATTTATCCTGTGAAAATTCTTTGGCAAAGGAGGTTGTGGTTTGGAAGTAATGAGCAACAATGTACCCCAATTTGGTCTACCAAAATTTTACGTCAGTACTCTAGGGGGCTTACGAAATCAACGTTTCTCTGCTCTCACATGAAAACGCATTGAAATATCGGAGCTAAACTCTACAGGTGGGGTTTTTGGGTGAAGGCCATTCTATCAAGATTAAAACTCATATCCTTAAATCGGCTATCCCCCTTAAGTGGGACTCAGAGCTTTCGAATATTATTTTTTTGTGTAATAATACACATAGTCCAACTAGACTAAAGATAGTACCTAAAATGCACAATTCGAATTTTGAGTCATGAATCGGATTTTTCGTTTTGATGCAGTAAACATTTATTGTGTATTACGTCCCATGAGATACGTGTATAACAAAATTCCGGATCCGGATTTTCAACACAAATTGTGATTTTCTATATGCAGAATTCGATTTAAGCCTTAGTAATTTCACACAGTGATCAGTATATGGACAGCGTGTGTACATGCAAAAAACACGATTTTTTGTGGAAATGGAGGGCGCCCTCCTACAGGAAATCTCTGAGTCGGCCTTTCAGATTTCTAACCGTAAATGCATGGCATATACAGTTAGATTTTTCAAAACAACCCACCACGGGCACAGCAGTATCATTCTTACTTTCAATTAATAACCTTTTTGTTGTATTCAGAATATATTTAATAATGTGTAATTTTTTACCGCGTGGACATAGCCACGTAAACGTGCTCAAGGGCTGTGCGGCAGCATGAAAGGCGCTCAGCACATAAAGAGAAACTAGCCCGAAGTTGCTCTGGCTTTTTCCGCTCTGATAGCCCTACTATCTCCATCTCTCCCCCCTAAGCCAGAACGGCAGTTCATTCAAAAACGGGATCCCTGTCCACCAATATGTGCCCAAATCAAGAATTTTTACATACTTCGAGTCCTCTATGACACAATATCCTTGCATTATGAAAAACTTTGATGTCTTAGCATCTCTACTAGCTTGATTTTAAAAATACAAACCGGTGCACAGCTCATGCTTACATCCGTGATGTTAACCCTAAAAATGAACCGAAATTTGAACAAATCAATAGCTAAACACAGTCGTCTCCACTCCTGGTGTATGTTCGTAATTTGTTGGTACTCAGCGAAAATAGCGTACTCGTGCCTATTCTAAACATGTGCACATTCCCCGGTTTAGGCATAGCAAAATGCTACCATTTTGAGTAACTGCTACACAATTTTTGGCTTGTATAGCATTTTTTACAATGCTAAAATATTAAAGCAATCCCATTAGATAAAATGTCAAAAAACTGCTAAGGTAAAAATGACTAAGGAATTTACCACACTGATTCTAAAGAATAAACCGGGAACAAATTGCAATACGTGGCCTATGGGAAGTGGGACAACAAGCAATGCTCATAAAACTGCAAGATCGGGACCAACACTTAAAATTTTTGAGTCCTGGCGGAGCATGACTCCTCCATATTGTACATAATCATTATGCCATTACCTAATCAAAGGAGGAGTCCCATGCCAAAATTGTATGTAACTACTAGAATTTCACTCTTCACGCAAATAAATATTACTTGATTTCCTCTTGAAAGTAGTCCTTATAGTGTTACAACAACCGGATGTGTAAATATCTTCATCAACTCTTTTGGAGAGTGAACTTTCAAGTAAATTTCAAGACATAAAAGTTTTAACAGCGGTGACTAAGTCCCGTGTTTGTGTTCCAGTGCTTACGAAAGCTTGTATGCCCCCAAAAGTTACAATTACGTAATTTCACAAGGTGTAATAGTGACTAACAGAGGCAACGAGATGAATCTTAAAAGAAAAGCTAAAAATGTTTTAATCATCTCCGGTTACAAAAATACCTAATATCAACTTAACGGGAGTTAAACATAATGTATACGCCTATATCGTAATTCTAAAAAACGGAAATAAATCAAACCTAATTTTGATTGCCTTTTCTAAATTGAAAAAAATAACATTCACCATGCAAATACAAATTTTTAGCTTACGTTTTTAAGATTATGTTTATTGGGCGCATTTTCGTAAAATCCCAGATTGCAAGGCCGCAATTATTCATGTCAATATGCGTATGTTACTTTTGTTTTCTGCTTTACCAGCCAATCCAATTCTAGAATTTTGTGCATATCCCAAGACAGTGGTTCGATTTAGAGGGTTTTACCTGCCAGCCATCATGTAACTTTGCCTGTGCATGTAAAATTCAGCATCCTGTGCATGCAGATTTTGTGTTATAAGCAGCCCTTTCGAGTAAAATCCCAATTGTGCATGTACCTCTAATCGAACACTGGCCCAAAGCGATACTGCTACTGAGGGGATGAATAGAACATAACTCAGATGTTTGTCACCGCCTGAAACACTTATGGTGCGTTATTATGCCAACGTCAGTCAATTTGGTCATAAACAACTTTTACAACATCACTTTATTCCGAGAAAAAAGTCGCTATTTTAACAACTCAATTCAATCACCATTTCAAATTGGATATTACTGGTCTAAAAGTTTGAAGAGTGTTTAGCGAAAGCACCGGTTAAGCTACGATCGTAATCAGGTAATATATATAAAATTGGAGGTGAAACTGTCATGGTCAAAATTTGAAGCTAACACAAAAAAGTCACTAGCTGTTACAGTACTGATTTGGGACTTTTCACATATAGACTGTTAAAGGCATACTGTGAAAGAAACTTCATGTGAAGTCACTATTATTGGGACGTACTTAAATTTTTGTGAATGAACTTGTCTCAAGGATATCTAGTAAACAATAAAAAACAGAAGGTGCTTAAATCACACGAAATTGCCCTTTAAGTATGCTGATTCGCACCAATAAGTGGCAAAGGGTCCACAGAAACTTAGGTGATGTCACATTAACAAATGCTGGTCTGTATATATTGCGACGCATTTTCGATTGTCTCTCTCAATTTTTACACTAAAGGAAAATTGAACCCCTGTCTACTATAATTAATATTAGAAGAAAAATGTTTTGAATACTTAAAAATTTCAAGAATAATGCTATAACCTGCGCAACATCGGTCCTACCCAGGCTGAGTACTACACAAGGTACAAGTCATGTTATTTCATTTTAAATATTTAACAATGGGTATTCGTGATCAACAACATTGCAACCTCCGTCCCCCTGACTTACCGCAAAAAGTTGAGAATTTTATATCATACTTAACCTGTTAGCGCTAGGCCACATGTTCCTCAATTTAATTACTGAAGGGCCACGAGTCCTTGCAACTATTTAAAGTTCCCTACTTGAGGGTCCAAATACACAGAATTCTTATGATTCCCTTTATATTTTGGAGCAATTCAACGGCGCAATAATCAATGGTGCGTTCTGATTTTGGCCCCGGGCACCATTTGAGAACCCCTGGCCTAGGCTTAGTAATCCATGTGTACCAATATATTAACGGAACATTTGGAAAATCCGTATTTGTAGAAAGTCCGCGATTTGTATTTTCAGCACAGTGCCACGGTACCGTGGGAAACAAAACTGCTCCTACAAAAACCAGTGCTCTCGATTTAGAGGGGTTTTACATGCACAATGCATCATGATCATTTTGCATGTTTGCCATCAAACTTTGGGCTCTGTTTCACACCACTAATTCTGCTTCCCATTCGTTCCTGTACAAATGGCCGAGAAATGCAAAACTGACGTCTTTTCTCCTCAATGGGCACATCCAACTCTTAAAGCTAACTTCTCTTGAAATCATCATAGCTCCACCCATCAATCATGAAATTAGGGAAGTTTTTTACCAAAATTTTCGATCGACTGGACTGCCAATTCTAGCACACGTGATCTGGAGGTCACATAGCACTTTCAGTCAGTGTTCCCTGTATATAACGTGTTAAAATGGTTTGTCGGATCAAAAAACATACAAATGACCTTTTGTTGATATTCCTACAATTTTATCTTAATTTGATAGCAACCATGATTTTGCAACCCAATCTCTCGCATTTCTCTCAGTTTTAATAGGGTTACTTAGGCGAGGTCACCACAAAAAAACACCTCATTTTGCAGTGGGGGCCTGGACTTACCGGTTTCTCATGTTTTTAACTTGGTGTGAATCCTTCGAGATCCCCCTCAGATTTGTAAATAATGCATTTCTTTCTACTTGAAACCTCCGTCACATGTTGTGACATTCATGAGAAAATTTTCGTTGTTTTTAATTCATGAGCAACAAAATAGTATGTCCTAAAATATCCATATTCTGCTAGTCTCACTGAAGATTTCTTAGATAGCGCTCACCCAAAAACATTTTGTTTTCCATTGCTTTAAAGCATATATCAGAATAAAATACCTACTCTTTCTCCTTATAGCACCTGGCCTTTGCAGAAGGGCCAAGGAGGGGCTTATTCCGGGGAGGGTTTACCCGGGAGGGGTTTACACGGGGGGGGGGGGGGGGTCTTCTTGTAAGCATTTCAACACCAAAGTCCGATATATCTACAAACATTTCACTTAACTTTATCAAAATAGCTTACTTTTCTGGATAAAGAAGAGACGCCATCATGGTACAACCCGGCATGGACCATCACAAATTTGGCATGGCTTCTTTATATCCATTTCTTTGTGGCATTTATCGCTAAAACTTGCGCAACCAGACGCTGGAATTTGCCACCTTCGACTCGGTCATTTTTACCTTCGCTTACCAACGAATCCAGCTAGGTGTTACAGCTCCATTCCACTTACGTTATCTTGCTCTCGAGCAGTTCTCTCCTGCGCTGAGGGGACCCACCCCAGCTCTGCATAGACAACACTTTTAAAAGGGCCCCAGGGGACTCTTTAGTATCACCAATGTTTTTTGAAACAAGTTGAAAGATCAAATTGACTTACCGACGTCAGGTGGAGGTCACGAACTGTTTTCGCTGTCTGCTATACACAGCTCGTATAGGTTTCAACATTCAACAACCACTAATGCCTGCTCCCATTCGTTTTCCATTGACTAAAACAAAATGGGCGAGATGAAAACGTCATTTTCTCCTCAATGAACATCTCACTACCTTACAGTAACATTCTGCTGAAGATCATCATATCTCCTACCCACACAATCATGACTTCGGTAATTATCCCCCAAATTTTTTCGAGCGGGACTGGACTCCAAGATAATCATGCACCGTGGGACCCTTGGAGTCCACAGCACTTTTTCATCATTTGTTTTCCCTGTAAGAAATCGGTTAAAATTGGTTTGTCGGGTCAAAATAACATCTCAATGAACAACCTTTTTTTGATATCCTACAGATTTTTACTTAATATTGATAGCAACCATGATTTGAACCCCAGATCTCGCCATTTCCTCTCATTTTTTAAGGTATACTTAGGCGGGTCACAAAAAAAACACCCCTCATTTGCAGTGGGGGCTGGACATACCGTTTTCCATGTTAGTTACTGGTGGGAATCCTATAGAGATCTCAGATTTGGAAATTAATGCATTTCTTTTCTACTTGAAACCTCCTTCACATGTTGTGATCAGTCATGAGAAAAAAAACAGAAAATAATTTCTTTTGTTTTTTAATTAAGTGAAGAAAGCAAAATAGTATTGGTCCTAAAAGACCATATTCCTGCGATCTACTGAAGATTTCTTAATAGCCCGCGCACCAAAAACATTTGTTTTCCATTGCTTTAACATATATCAGAAATAAACATATACTCCTCTTTGCTCCTTATAGCACCTGGCCTTTGAGAGGGAAAGGAGGGGGCTTATTCGGGAGGGGGGTTTTAACTCACCTCGGGACGGGGGTTTACGTGGGTGCGAGTTTGGGGCTGCCTTGTAACATTGTGGGTCACACAACAAACAGGGAGTGGGACTCACCAGGGTCCATGATCTATCTGTAGCGTGACAAACAGGGGGGGAAACTCACTATCATCACACTTAACTGTATCAAAATAGCTGCACTTTTCTTGTTAGTCTGCTCAGGTACAACAAAAGTTCGATTCACCTTCTATAACATCTTCAAGCTCCCGGGGGATGTTACATCGCCACACTGAAGGTGTGGGTCACGGGGGCTTACTGGTTTTATTCCATTTATGTTGGGCTATTGTTCTTTTCGGGTTGTCGTATCACTCACTCTGATGGTTGCCGAAACCAGTCTCTCCTTTCCACCAAGAGTGAATTTTGCAACCTTAGTCTTCATCTATCGCTTAAGGGCATTTATTCACATGTCGCTTGATGAGGGGGTGGTCCACAAACGAGGCGAACCGGAACCTGGCCTGAGTGTGTTTACGCTGGTCTGGGATTTCCGACGATATGACTCCTTCGTCCTCAAAGCGAAACGTTCTCACTCATCCCAAACCACACTGTACCGGTCATCTGGGTTTCTCTGTGTCTGGGATTCGTGTCGTCGTGGCGCGAGTGTGTTGTTGTGTCGGGTGAGGGTAACGAGGCGAGGAAGGGGTTAGGGGTGTTCGTTTTGGTCATGTGTGGTGCGGGTGGGGGGCGTAGGTGGGTCTGGGGGGCCTCGGGTGGCTGCGCGGTTAGGATGACTGCCTCGAAGGAACAGGTGGTCGGTCCAACCCGTCCTGGGTGCGGGAGGGGCTGCATATATCGTGCAATGAGACGTCTTGCGATCTTGTTTTTGTCGGGGGGTGTCTAGGCCACGTGGTGGATCTGTGTCTCGGTGTGGGGTTAAAGTAGCATCACACGAGGGTTGTTGAAAAGCAATTTGACAAATCAAAAAGATCTACTCGGAAGTCATTTGTGTGAGGTCATCGTGTTAGCTGGGAACTATTTTCGTCTGTGTCTGGCGTAATACACATCGGTGCGTATAGTTATCTCAGATTTGTAAATTAATGCTGTCTTGGTCTACTGGGAAACCGAGGTGCCGCACATGGGTGGTGGAGCATAAGCTAGGCCGAGTGAAGTGAGTTTCGTGGGGTGGTGAATAAGGGAGGCACAAATAGTTGGGCCTAAATATCCAGAGGCTGCGACGACGGGGGGGAAGATGGCAGAGAGGCCGCACCCAAAACAGGGTGGTGTTGGCCATGTGTGCTGGAAAGCAGAGGGTTAGTATCTTTCCGTGAGTGGGGGTATGTGAGGAGAAACGGACCGGGGCGCCGGATAGCACCGGGCCGGGGAGGAAAGGAGGTGGTGGTGCGGGGGTGTTGTGGGGGTGAGGGGGGACCGTGGTTGACGTTCGGGGGTGGATCTGGGGTGGGGAAGTTCTGTGGGGGGGCGCGGAACAGGCACTTCGGCCAAAGAACCGAGGAGACACCAAACCCTCTGCTCACCCTGCCCTGCCGGGGGGACAAAAGACGGCACGGCAAAGGCAAGAAACGCCAAGCGGGGGAAAACCCCCCAGGACAGCACAAAGGCAGCGGACCGGGGAGCCAGGGAGGGCAGGAGCGCGAAAAACCGGCCAAGGGCCAGGCCGCGGAAGGGGGCCACGCGAGACGCGGGGGGGGTGCATGGTGGGGGGAGGACAGTCGCGGGACAAACCGAATGTCGCACCGAGAGGGGGGACAGCTCCAGGCACACGGGACCGGAGCGCCGCGCAGCAGCGCCGCGCGGACCCCCCCCCCCGAAAACTACACTGGCGCAGACAACTCGTAGGTCCAGGGGATCGCGTGTTCTGGTAATCGTGGATGCAGCACCAATGGGTGGGGAAAACAAGGGGAGCAAGATCAAAGGGACGGACCGAGTCAGGGGGGGAAGGTGCACCGAAAAACGAGCTGGCGCGGGCCCTGCGAGAACACAGCGGACAAGGGGGGCAACACACGAAAGCGGCTGCGCCAGGCGGGACCTGGACAAAAGGGGCGAGAGAAACGGCAGGGGCGAAGCAGGGAACAGCCTCGACCTTAAAGCTAACCATTCTGCTGGAAGATCATCATATCTCCGACCCAAGCAATCGGAAATTAGTAGTGGATCCCCAAAATGTTGCGAGCGACGGGACGGCCAACTACATGCACCGTGGATCCTGAGATCACAGCACGTTTTTCAGGTCAGGTGTGCCCTGTAAGAAGACAGTGCAAATTGGGGTGGGGGGCGGAGCAAAAAGACAGAGCCATGACAACCGAGTGGGGAGAGTCCACCGATTGTGATACTGAGTGGGTAGTGATGACAAGGGCAAGACCAGATGTGCAACCCAGAATCTCAGCCCTTGCTCTCATTGTTAAGGGGACTTGAGGCGATGGTCACGACAAAAAAACAACACCTGTGGGGGGGTCATGTGGCAGTGGGGGCTGGACTTACCGTTTCATCATGTTACTTAACTGTGTGAATCCCTCTGTCTGTGCTAGCCCAAGGTTGTGCTTCTGCGTTTTTCCCTTCCCGCTACATAGCCCACTACTATTTCTCTCCCTAAGCCAGATCGGTAGTTCATTCAAACACAGGGGTCCACTGTGCCACAAATCAAGAATTTGTACCGGGGTTTTTTTTTTTATTACAGTCCTTTAGGACAACGAAATCCGTCCATATATGAAACTTTTGAATGTCTATTTATACATCCCCTACTCATGTACTAAAGCTCGATTTTAAAAATACAACGGTGCCCAGCTCATGCTTAAATCTGTGAAATGTTGGCCCTAAAAAGCACCGAAACTGAACAAATTAATAGCTAACCAGTCGTCTCCCACGCTCCGGGTATCTGTTCGTCATTATTGGTAATCACGAAAATAAGCATGCTCAGCTATTAAGGGCTATTCTTAAAGAAAATACCGGAAAACAATCCAGGGGCGACCTCTGATCTAGTGGTGCACTGCCTATTTTAATTGGATTTTTCACGGTAATAAAATTCAATCCCGTTTCAAATAATCAGATTTTAAAACCAGAATGAAAATACTCAAGAAACACTGTGCGTATAATATAAATATAATTTGGACTAACAAAAAGGTAAGATTTTTCAATAAGTGCTGGTTTTTTTCATTCTGATTGCTTATTCCGCATCGGATCCGCTGCGCACACCACCTCGCTTGTCAATACTCTCTCTCCTTGGCTAGCGTGTAGCCTAGCGACGTGCAACGCTGCAGAACGAGCTATGTCTGGTGCATGCAAATTTTCACCCTGTTGCATGTCAAATTTTGTATTTTGCATCCCAATTTTGAAGAAAAATCAGGGGTTGTGGATGTAAATTTTATTTTCCAATCGAATCTACCTGACAAAACGCAAGATCGTAATCAACTTAAATTTTGTGATAGCTTTTCTCAAGGATACTTTAGCGAACAATATAACACTAAGGTCTGGAATCACGAAATGCCACTTCATACATTGGGAATTATTGTTTGTATATTTATGCATCAGGAACAGATCATGTATGCAAGTTGTAATAAATAAATTACTTGGCACAACATGGAGTATGCTTCCAAATTCTGCAACCTTTGCATTACAATGTGGAAATAAGTCAATGTAAGCTTTACACAGCCGTTAAACTAGGCCTTTCATCCATTCAAAGTAATTCAAAAGTCCTAAAGAGCTACATGTACATTTTAAAAATTCCCTTACAAAAAATGCATTTTTCAGAAAAAACATCACAAATGTGTAATGTTGGTTTAAATGCCATGTCGACATTTCGGGGGTTTTCCTGAATTACCTTTGACCTTCAGACGGACCTTGATGGGGTAGCTTCACGTGAAATATCACAAAAACAACCATCAACCACAAAATCACATGAGGCTTAAAAATATGGAAGTATGGCCCTATAAGGACATATGAGGTCATACACCAGCATAACAGACATATCGTCAATGATCGAGGTCATCGTACTGTGGAACAAATTCATGGCCTGACTCGATTTGTTTGTTGTACGAGAAACAACTAACATTTTTGTAGCATTGAGAGAACTCCAAAAATATAAAAACAAAGCGCGTACCAACAAGAGTTTTCTTGTGTTATTACAGAACCTCTGCATCAGCAGTAACTGGAGGAAGGACCCAGGGCCTGACAGCATGGTTTTGAATTTGACAAACGCGACTTGTGAGGCCTCTCCGGTAAGAAATCATTCCGTGTGTGAATGATGTCTGACTGTCTGACTGATAAATCATGAAATCTGTAGTGTTTAAATAAATAGTTCCTTATAAATTAGTAGGAAGTAGTAATGATGCAGAATGTGCCCTCTTATTTCACGGGTTATTTCTATTCTCATCCAATAGCTTACAATAGCTGAAGGTCCTGCACGCCGTTTTCTAGACTGGCGTAGGCTTGTTGTTCACATACATCATAAAATGGCCCGTTTCACAGTAATTGGCCACTTTTTGTCAACCTGGGGGTCTTTTTCAACTAGTGGACAACTTTGTTCATCATGTTTGCAAAGTGTGTAGACGATAAATTTTTAATTACGGAAAAAATAGAAAGCACACCTGTAATCTTTTTTCCTTTATTGGCTTTTTTTATCAGAATTTTGTGAAATTGAGCCATTTTCTGTAAAAAATGCAAATATTTGTAAAATGGAAGGTATTACCTTACTTGCCAAAAGAAATGACAACTTGTCTTTATTATCAATGTAAAGTATGTAACCTTTCGGGCAATCCAACTGAAATATGAACGTTGATGCTTGAATTTTCAACAATTTTCATGACCAATTTTTTGCTTCTGTTTTATCCCAAAAACATGTTTCTTGACATAAAAAAAGTTTTATTTATAAAATCAAACACTACAGAGCAGAGTGATTTTTCATGGATTGAGTAGTTTGGAGAATATTTGTACCAACTGCAAGAAAAATCTTGCCCATTGGTGGGGTTCATATAATTCGCTGTATGTCCAAGTGTGGACGGACATTTGACGTAATTTGACTTAAATATTATCTTTTTTGACATTTAGTAAAACAAAAACTATTTTAAAGCTTCTATACAGATGAAACACTACTAACTTCCCCTAGTGATTGCTTTGTTTCCGTCCTCAAGCCCTCCAATATTTCAAAGCTGTTAGATTTGCATGTTTGCTTGATTGAAGCTTGCCGTTGGACTTGACAAATTGAAAATATGTAAACTGGGCAATTTTTTGAAAATTTGACTAAAACTGATCGCACCTCAAAGTAGGTTGGTAGTTCATAAACCCAGGAACAACTAGAACTACTATAAATTTAAAGTTGCAGACCTCCCCTCGTTTTTGAGATATGCAACTCGCGTGTGTTGACGTGAACCAAATGTGTTGGAAACTGACTGGTTGTGAACGGAAAATTTAATGTTGATAGAGCAAGGCCAAGCCATTTTACAAGTGTTTTCACACTTTTAGTACATTTTACTAGTACAGTGAAATTGCTCTCAAGAGAATAAGTAACACAAACATAAACTTACTACTTCATAAAGACAACGGAGCTTCTGTCACAAGTGTTTGGACGTGACAAAATTGTGACCGGAAAATGCGACAAGATTCGAATCACCAGATCTGAAATAAGGACCAGTCATATCATTTTTGTGTGGCATTATCATTGAGGGATTGTCTTTGTAAATGATACCAAAAAAATCCACAGAGATATCAACCACAGGAGTGTCAGTGTTGAATAAAATGGTATTCAATGTGAACGGAAGATGCCCACGTCCACACTCAATTTTGATTTCTCCATATTAGTTTTTTGAGCACTCTGCTACACCTGATTTTCACATGGTAATAAAATGTGTCACGAGGTTTGCCGCTAAAAGAACTCAAAGTAAAAATTGACAGGTTCTACATAGCTAATTATGCAGCTGAAACAAAAGGCATGTATTTTTGGTTGAATGCGATCAGTCAAATTTTGACCACAATTTTGGGTGGGCTGTCTCCTGAATACAAGCACAAATAAGTTAGTTTAGGTATGGGAGGTAGTCTATCGAATCTAAGTAAAACACAAAAAGTGACTCTGTATCACCTCCTGTAAAAAAGCCTATAGGTTTTTAAAGTGGAAAATCAAAGTTGGCAATTACTGTTAAACGGGCACAAATAAATCAATTATACAGCAATGCTAACACACTGCAGTCCTATTTGGTAAGCGTTTGTCTTTACCCTTGGACCTGACATACTCACGCTCATCTCTTGGCCGACAAATCATTTTGGGCTGCAAATTAGCGAATTATTTTTTTTAAAGTAAAAATATTAATCTATTTTTATGGTATCCTTTGTTATTTAAATAGGTTTGTGATTGCATTCCTAAAAGGTTACCGGTAATACTCTTTGAGGTGACATGTGATAAAAAGGGATGTTTTTTTAGGAAAAAAGTGATTTGGGGGCCTAAAATTCTAGACCCTTTCATATATTGTATAAAACAGAAATCTATAATATAAAGTCCAAGATTGATATAGTTTGAGTAATAATTTCTTTTCTTGGCCATGGCGTACGCGCGCTGCTTGTTAAATGAACTGTGTCTATGTGCACCCAGTGTAGTTCTGCTGAGCATAACCTTTTTGTCTTTCATTCATCTTTTAACATTTGGACATTATCGTATATCAGCTAATATACGATAATGTCCAAATGTTAAAAGATGAATGAAAGACAAAAAGGTTAGGCTCAGCAGAACTAGCACCCAGGGGTGTGCCGTTTTGGCGGGGAAGCGGGCGTACCTAGTAACTTGGCCAAGAAATTATTACTCCAACTATAGTATTCCGATTCCGATTTTTTCTGTGTATTTTTTAAGCATTATTATCGCCGTTTTCGGCAGCCAGAAGCTGCCAGAAAGTAGCAGATCGATTTAGGTAAACCACTAAAATGGCGAAATAGTGAGTTAGGAACAACATACACCTCTTATGTACATAAAATAATAAATTGATGGTTTCAGTTTCGATTTATTTTCACCATTTGGCCATTAGTTTGGAACAATTTTAATTAAAGTTTGGACTTCTTGATATTAATTTAATCGGTACAGAAAATCGGTAAAAAATGAGAATTTTGCCGATACCGATCCGATACCGATAAGGTCATAATCGGCCCGATTTCAGAAATACCGATCAGATCGGTTATTCTCTACTTGCAATCCAACAGTGCGTCATATTGGCGTGAAAGCAGGCGTACACAGTTACAATGTACATGTACATTGTTCGAAATATTCTAACCGTAAATGCCACTGCTTAAGCCCTTTCACAATTTCAGATTCAAGATGCATTGTGGGTAACATCCGCCAATCTTTTTGGAGATAAACAAAACGAGGCTACTGCATAATTTCAATGTGGTCTCAATTTCTTCATGACAGTTATTATTATTAAATACAGTTGAATATGACATTAACAACATGAAAAGACAAACCTGTTTAAAAACCCGAGTTTAAGTAATTTTTGTGAAAACGTCGAAGTTCATTCACCACTTGAAAATTGTACAGTAGCTTGTTTTGTTTATCTCCAACAAAAATTGTCCTGATATTACCCACAATGCATCTTGGATCTGAAATTCAAAATGGCTATTTAGTTAGAATCTAATTGTACCAGAAATGGGCGGATAAGTTAAACCAAAACATGACGGTTCATCCTTGCCTTTAGCACCTCAGTGAAAAAGTTAATCCGATCTGGAAGCTTTGCAAGTGCAGTCGATCTGGCGAGAAACTAATTTTATATATCAAAGTCCATCGTCAATTTTTTCTGCAATGCAGGCCCACCAGAATTTACAATGTCAGTTGTCCCCCCCCACCCCCCCCCAGGGATTTACATGCCTGCTAATAACTCTATAAGTTATTGTTGCTAACTCTACTCTTAAAAATTAATAGAAAAGATAAATACATTCGATTCCCAATGGGAAAACCATTTTGCCATGCCAAGTCTTGCACTTACAAGTGAAGATCCACTTGCAGATGGTCCTTGGAGCATGAATGTGATGCACTATTTGTAAAGTCCTAGTTCACTAACTTACTGTCCCATTGACAAATCATAATCTATTGAGTCAATTAGCTTAAGGTACTTGAGTAGTGTATGGTAGCCCCTTGTTAGGTATTATTTCTTTCCTCTCACTCTAATAGTGCAACCATTTCAAGTGGACACACAAAGATATTCTCCACTACCTGACACTTCTAAAACATGGTGTGATCAAAATGGTGACACACTTGCTTCTGATTTTCACTTTTACAAAAATTACAATGTGGTATATGATCTCGGCTGTATGCTGAGCTACGTCACAGGGCTAGAATTTCCGGCGTAGAATCCGAAATCGATTCTCGCAAATTGAATTTGCGGGAATCAATTTTGATTCTCGTAAACTTAGAATTTAACACAGTAGTGAATTAAGATGAGTCCTGCAAAATTATTTTTCGAGAATCAAGACTGATTCTCCGCACTCTGCTAACCGAAATTCTAACCCCTGCTTCGACCCACCAATGCCTGGCTACTGTGCACAAGTAGAGTGTAGTTCCTGGGGTGGGAGGGGGGGGGTCCCGCTAGCCTTTATTTTTGGGTAGGTATGTGCATAGTGTATGTCCCTGATTGCAAATTGAGGCTCCGGAGCTGATTTAAGGAGCCCAAAAATGGGTCTCCGGAACTAGTTTCCGAAATTTTTCAGAAATAAGACTGCTATTTCCCTTGAATAATTTCCAGCTACTTTTTTTGAGGTGTTCAAAGAAATTTGGTAGAACCTGGCTTTGGACATGAAAAATTAGGGTCTCTGGAACTTGAAATGGTCCTAAAATGGGTTTCTTGAAAATGTGAGAACCCCCCCTCGGCCCAGTTTGTAGTTCAGTTAGGGACATGTACATGTATGTTAGAAGAAGAGGGTACCGGTACACTTCAATTTGGGCAAGCCTGGGATAGAAAGAGTTTGCCCTACATGAACAATGAAAGCATTCCAAATCATTAAAAAACATATGTATACAGTACCGTAACGGTACTATTCAGAGGTGGGTATAGAAGGGCATGTTTCAGATCATTCGAACACAGGCTCATTTGATGAATTTAATCACCTGATCCCACTTCAAAAAAAAAAATTAAAAAAGTGCGAAAACCAGGGTGCCCCATCGAAAACCAAAATGGCTCGCCAAATTGTAAAAAAAAATTGATTTTGACCAGAACTCAATTTAGCTTTTGTTTCAATGTGCTTAATTTTGGTGGCAATAACCATGTTTGGGGTTTAGGATTTATGTCATAAAAATGCCCTCCATTGAAACCACACTAAGAAAGTTTGTTGACCCCTGTATATTCAATGAGAGAGTTTTCCATCAATTTTAAATGATGCCAAGCGAAAACTGGAAAGTGTTACACAGTCTAATCTTCAGAAAATGATGAATCAAAACTTCTGATGAGGCCCACCAGTTAAAATTTAACATTTTTATATGTGCGTTCAATAGGGCTGTTCAATTTAAGCTAAAACTGCAATATCAACTAGGGTCTAAATCGTGCTTCTGAAGAAGCACTAATGCAGCATGACAATGTTTCTAGGACCTTTGACCACACCAGCGAACCTGTAATTTGAACGGCGGGTTTATTTTGAGTAGTAAGGAAGAAGATGTAATTTACAGATTTCAAAGAATGCCCCTTTAATCAAAAACATACCCCCAATCCCCCCCAAAACCCATTACCCCCCACTCTCTCCTACAATTTTTACCCTCTCCTCCCACCCATCTTTTCTCGCTCCTCTCTGTAACCTCCTCCCTCTCCTCCCCCTTTTCTTCCCCCTTTACCCCCCACCTCAACCGTCTCTCCTCCGCCCATAACTCCCTTCCATTACACTTCCTAACCCCCAACACCTCCTATCATCACCTACCCGTCTATTCCCCCCCCCTCCCTTTCAACCCTGTATATTGAATTGATAATCTGTTTACACCCCATATAAGACTTGGGTCAGTGGTTAAGGGTTTTTCTGACCAACATTGAGTGATCATAGCACTAGATTTGAGACTGAAGAATTTCTGAATTTTCAAAGACTACCCATTTAATCACGCCAACATTGTCTTTCACCCAATCTGTGTAACACTCTATGTGGTCCTTGAGTCAGAGGTTCTTTAATTCAAGTGATCCGAGCATTTAAGTTGAGACAAAGCAGGCAATTATAGATGATGAAGAATACCCTTGAATTGGCCAGAATGACCTTTGACCCCAATGTGTTTACACCCTTATGGGTCTTGGGTCAGTGGTTCTTCAGACCACTTTGGGGATCATAGCAATTAATTTTAGGCAGAAAATGGAATTTATAGAGTCAAAGAATGGCCCCTTTAATCAGCCTACACTGTCTGCAACTCAATCTGTGTACACCCTATATAGGCCTGGGGTTAATGAGTTCTTTTGACTGAAATTGTGATCATAACAATGGATTTGGGTTAGAAGACGAGACTTATAGTTTCAAAGAATGACCCTTTAAGCGGCCTACATTGCCTTTCACCCCAATCTGGGTACCCCTATATGGGCCTTGGGTATAATGGTTCTCTCTGACTGAATTTGTTGACCATAGCAATTGAATTAATGGCACAAGAAGGGAATTTATAGATTTTCAAAGAATGCCCCTTTAATCGGCACGCATGAACTTTGTCACAATCTGTGTACACCTCATGACTATAAGCTTGGTCCAGTGGTTCTTCAGAACAAGTTTGGTTGAAAATAGGCCCAAACGTTGGTTAGGAGAAGCATTGTTAAGAGAGTGTTTGCGAAAGAAAGAAGAAAGAAGGAAAAGAAAGGAAAAGAACGCCTAGGAGCACAATATGTCAGATGTGCTACGCACGCTGACATAAGAAAGAAAGTCATGGTGAGATGGAAGTTGCATAGAATGATTCCTTGTAGGCCAAAACATGGGTATTGCCACAAAAATGAAGGTGATTAAACAAAAGCTTATATTATAATCAAGTTATGGTCAAAAATATGATTTTTGGCTAATTTATGGCGGCCATTTTTGGATTATTCCCTGGGGCACCCTGGTTTTCGCACTTTTTAATTTTTTTTCTTCAAAAATGGGATAAGTATCATTAAAGTCATCATTCTAGCATGTGTTTGAAGTGATCTGAAACTATGACCCAAATATGACCCTCTATAGCCCACCTCTAGTACTAGAGGGCACATGTGGTGCAGTGGATCAGCGCGCTCGCCCCATAAGCATAAGGTTGTGGGTTCGAGCCCCGCTGTCGCCAATGTGTTGTGCACTTGGGCAAGGCACTTTACCTCGCTTGCCTCTCTCCACCCAGGAGTATAAATGGGTACCGGCATATGCTGGGAATGCAAAACAGACTCACTGTGCGGGAGGAGTGGCGAACCCCCCACAGCAACATTATATGAGGGAGTCTGGCCCAAACGCCAATGACAGAGAGATGGGCACTCCGCCTGCGGGCGCACCATTTGCAGTACTATATAAATAATACTTGGTCCCTTTAAATAATTTTACTGTTTTACAAAGTCAAGTATGCATGCTTTAAACTTAATATCTGGTCGACCAAAATGGAGCATTTTTGCTTGTAACTTTCAAGCTACGTCCTTTAGCCATAAGATTTCACAGGGTAAATGAGAAAAATAGTAGTTTTCATCTGATATCAAAATGTTGACCACTTCCGGTAAAATCTGAGGTTCTGGGGACAAGGCTATTTGTGATTGGCCCTTTAACAAATAATGTAAATAGCTCTTTTTTATTGCACTATTCAGAAACGTGTCTTAAACTCCATTCTACAGATTTTTTTTTTAACAGTGAGTCCAGAGCACTAATGAAAAACTACATTTTCTTTCAGTCTATCCACCAACCAGACCGGCATCCAGCAGGGTACATTGTACATTATATTTTCGACAACACAGCCAAGTGTGGTTAAAATTTCCTTTGAGAGAAAATGTTATGTCAATAGACTCAAGTGATAATACTCAATTTATGCAATAAAAAATGCTCGGAAACAGTGTTCGAAATACCACATGCACACATGCACAAATGCATGTAACTTTTTGGCTGTGCATGTAAGTTTTCACTACTTACCTGCACATGTGCATGTAAAATGTTAGCCAAAATGTGCTAAAATGGACATCTGTATAATCTAGTTTAAAGGTGCAATGAGAGATTTCACTTATCAGGTGTCCCTAAAAAGTACTGATTTTTGCCCTGATGTAAAGCTTTCCATTAAGAATATCCCCATCTGAAAGGATTAATTTAAGCTGAGAAAAGTTTCTTTGGTACAAAAATTGTGAAATTTCTAATTACGTATCTAGCAAATACGAAATTCAGCCTATGTTTTATAAATATTGAAATATAAGCAAATCAAAATCACCTTTTTTCTCTCTCTTTTAAGACATTTCAAAAAAAAAAAAAAAAAAAACTGGGGACAAGGCTATTTGTGATTGGCCCTTTAACAAATAATGTAAATAGCTCTTTTTTATTGCACTATTCAGAAACGAGTCTTAAACTCCATTCTACAGATTTTTTTTAACAGTGAGTCCAGAGCACTAATAAAAAACTACATTTTCTTTCAGTCTATCCACCAACCAGACCGGCATCCAGCAGGGTACATTGTACATTATATTTTCGACAACACAGCCAAGTGTGGTTAAAATTTCCTTTGAGAGAAAATGTTATGTCAATAGACTCAAGTGATAACAGATTTTTGTTGTGGTTGGAATTTATACTCAATTTATGCAATAAAAAATGCTCGGAAAAGATCAAAATAGTGGCACATTCATTGACTGCCAAAAAACATAAACATTGTCTTAAATACTTAAAACTGGGCTTCTTTTAAAATTCACAAATAAAAACAGAACATACACCATTAATTATTTAAAGTAGTACCATAGTTTAGAAGTTTCATATTTGTGGCCAATAAATTGCTTTAATTGGTGGTCAATATGGGGGAAGATGGAAAGGGTTAAGAATAAATGAATAAATGATTAAAAAATTTAAAAATTCATGTTTTAAATTTTGAGTGTGTCTATAAATAGAGGTGAGCTGCAGAGGGTCATATTTGGGTCATAGTTTCAGATTACTTTGAACACAGGCTAGAATGATGACTTTAATGATGCTTCAATCCCATTTTTGAAGAAAAAAAATTGAAATGTGCGAAAACCAGGGTAACCAGGGAAAATCCAAAATGGCCACCGTATTGGCCAAAAATCATATTTTTGACCACAACTTGATAAACTTTTGTTTAATCACCTTCATTTTTGTGATAATACCCATGTTTTAGTAACCTAATTTGGTAACATGTTCTGGTACTGTATAGGGCTGTCTACTCATCCGGGTCACTTGCCGATGGTCAGCCTTTATCATCGGCCCTTGTTGTGCGGTATCACTCCGCGACGCATAGCACTGCGCCTACTTTATATAGCAACTAGGATTCTTAGTTTCATTGGATGTGAAAACAAACTTTGATTCGAGGCCGTTTGGCAGCCGTTATGACCATTTCTTTGGATTGTTTCTGGCATGTAAGTGAAACAAATAGGCATTCCAAAATACACATGTTATTTCCAAACTTGCGGCTACCGTTCCAGTGTCCTGAGGGTAAAAGATTGGCGCATTTTGTGCCAGTTTACACGGCAGCAATGGGGATCATTAGCACCGCAAAATGACAGCCCTATGACTTGTGACGTCAGCGTAGACGATAACCTATGAAAATGTAACAAATCAGTAGAATACTTCCTAGTCTGTAGAACTATTTATTTCTAATGAACCATTTGTGTGAAATGCCCAGTGAAATACAACAAATTACCAATCCTCTGTATTTTGCTTTTTTTCTTTGTAATACTTTTACAGGTCTTACAGGTCATCAGGCGTGCTGATCCTGGTGATGCTGCTTGATCCGTAACATCTTGTGACAGGTGAGTATTTGTTCTAAATATAAATTTTAATTTAAGCTCCTCTTCCCGAAGGGAAGAGCTCCAAGATGTTGAGGCATTGTGCTTTGTCAGTCCGGGTTCACCCTGCACTTCGCTCTCTGGAGTCCCTTTGAGAAAATGCGTTCTGAGGATGTTAGCCAATACAAAAAATCTTTTATTTTATCTTAACCTTAAAACACTGAAGGCTGGATATTGTGAGGAATTTGCCGCAATCGCAATATACCCACAACTTTCATCATACTTGCACTTCCATAGACCACAAACTACCAAAAAATTTGATAGTGGTATATGGTGGTTATGCTTTTAGTTAGTAAATCATAACTATTACCAAATTCGGAGTAAACTCATCCAAATACCACAGTAATAAACAACAACCAAAATGCGCCATGGCAATAGGCCACAATTACAGGCTGCCGAGAGAAATTGCCCCAGGGAACCTTGGAGTCGTATGCCCTGCAGGGGTAGGATGCGGTGTATATGGACTGTAACCACCTTTATATTCAATGATAAGATCACATACCACAAATACCACAAAATATTGTAGATTTGTAACATAATATACCCACAATTTCCCAATATTACATTGTGTGGTATTTGTGGTCTAGAGCCTTGTTAGGGCTACAAAGAACACTCCCAGTTTGAAATTCAGCAACCTAATGACCGTAAAGCTGGAAATGTGAGGGAATCGTCTTCTGTGCATCTCCCATATAAATCTATAGGAAATTACTGGTGGGCTAAATGACTGGTCGTGTGCTTGCGGGTGTGATTATTATGTGCAACTTCCTTAACAAGTTCATTCTTTTTCACCTCCAAAAATTCAAAATATGTTGGACTTTTGTAGCGAATGTGTTTTCTGTTGATCAGAGGTTCATTTCAAGCCCTTTTCCAAATGAAACAGTTTTCCTAGTGTAGTGATGTATATATGAGGAGGGTATTTCGACCAAATCTCGAATGCCTACATTGTGATATATTATTGTCAAAGTGAAATACAGGTTTCAGGGTATGTGCACCCATGCACAAAAATTGTCTAATAAATCCTTATGACATGACATTTTACAATAGAACATAAAGGGATGAATAAAAGGGCATTTACAGGCCAATTTGTTTGTCATTTTCATATTCAATGCGATTTCATCTCTCGAAGTTAACAACATTTTCAGTTGGAAACACGTTCCTACATGTTTAAGTTGATACCGTGTCAATTAAGTTATTTTTGTTGATTGCTAAATTAGCATGCGTTAAATTTGATGTGGTCTGTAGGCTACATGTATTAACCGGGAGCTGGCAGATATTTGTAACATGGCCAAGTACAAAAGGTTGAGGGATATGTAGACAGCTGACCGGAAACCCCTGACATGTGGTTCTTAAGCGCTGCAAATGTGGTATTAAGGAGGGGGCCTCCGAGACAAAGGTTGAACAATGGTCAAATTTTAAGGGATGACGTCAAAACTATACCTTTTGAATGAGACAAAATACATGGTATTCACTTTTCCAAAATGATTGAATCAATCAAAATTTCACCCCTGACAATATTTATCTAGGCCCCCTTCTTAATACCACATTGCAGCACTTAAGAATAACACTTTTAGGGGTCCCTGTCCGGCTGTTCGCCACTTGATATTGAGAGCCTGGCACCTGCATACACTTACAATCAAAGTGATCGTGGGTAACGCACTTGCGGTTTGATAA